>CM050322.1:59545467-59726804 GCA_027475135.1 Bactrocera correcta
TTCTTCTTTTCGCTACGTGGCGCTAATTGGATACTCCGAGCGAAGCCAGGTCCTTCTCCACTTGGTCTTTCCAACGGAGTGGAGGTCTTCCTCTTCCTCTGCTTCTCCTGGCGGGTACTGCGTCGAATACTTTCAGAGCTAGAGTGTTTTCGTCCATCCCAGCAACCTGACCTAGCCAGCGTAGCCGTTGTCTTTTAATTCACTGAAATATGTCAATGTCGTCGTATATATCGTACAGCTCATCGTTCCATCGAATGCGATATTCGCTGTGGCCAACGCGCAAAGAACTATAACTCTCGAAAACTCGCAACGTCGACTCATCCGTTGTTGACATCATTCAAGCCTCTGCATCATATAGCAGGACGCGAATTATGAGTAACTTGTAGAGTTTGGTTTTTTTTCTAGGCTGAAATTATCTCCAACTTCAAAGTTATGACTGTCAACAATGACGTGAGTGCCAAGTCGCGAGTGCGACGAATGTTTGTTTGATGACAAGAGATATTTCGTCTTGCCCTCGTTCACTGCCAGACCCATTTGTTTTACTTCCTTTTTCAGCCTGGAGAAAGCAGAACTAACGGCACGGCTGTTGAGGCCGATTATATCAATATCATCAGCATACGCCAGCAGCTGTACACTCTTATAAAAGATTGTATCTGCTCGATTAAGTTCTGCAGCTCGAACTATTTTCTCCAGCAGCAGATTGAAAAAGTCGCACGATTGGAAGTCGCCTTGTCTGAAACCTCGTTTGGTATCGAACGGCTCGGAGAGGTTCTTCCCGATCCTGACGAAGCTTTCGGTGCCGCTCAACGTCAGTTTACATGGCCATATTTGTTTTGGGGATACCAAATTCAGACATCGTCGCATAAAGGCAGCTTCTTTTCGTGCTGTCGAAAGCAGCTTTGAAATCGACAAAAAGGTGGTGTGTGTCGATTCTCCTTACACGGGTCTTTTCCAAGATTTGGCGCATGGTGAATAACTGGTCGATTGTTGATTTGCCAGGTCTAAAGCCACACTGACAAGGTCCAATCAGCTCGTTGACGGTGGGCTTTAATCTTTCACACAATACGCTCGATAGGACCTTATATGCGATGTTAAGGAGGCTAATCCCTCAGTAGTTGGCGCAGATTGTGGGGTCTCCTTTTTTATGGATTGGGCATTGCACACTTAAATTCCAGTCATTGGGCATGCTTTCGTCCGACCATATTTTACAAAGAAGCTGATGCATGCTCCTTATCAGCTGGCAATCCATCGGCCCCCGCCGCTTTGTTGTTCTTCAGGCGGGTAATTGCTATTCGAACTTCTTCATGGTCGGGTAATGGAACGTCTGCTCCATCGTCATCGATTGGCGAATCGGGTTTGCCTTCTCCCGGTGATGTGATTTCACTGCCATTCAGCAGGTTGGAGAAGTGTTCCCTCCATAATTTAAGTATGCTCTGGGCATCGGTAACTAGATCTCCTTTGGGGGTTCTACAAGAGTATGCTCCGGTCTTGAAACCTTCTGTAAGCCGGCGCATTTTTTCATAGAATTTTCGAGCATTACCCCTGTCGGCCAGCTTATCAAGCTCTTCGTACTCACGCATTTCGGCCTCTTTCTTTTTCTGTCTGCAAATGCGTCTCGCTTCCCTCTTTAACTCTCGGTATCTATCCCATCCCACACGTCTTGTGGACGATCGTAACGTTGCGAGGTAGGCAGCCTGTTTTCTCTCCGCTGCGACACGGCACTCCTCGTCGTACCAGGAGTTTCAAATGCCGTCCCACAGTTCCCTTATACCGAGTTGTTGACGAGTGCTCTCAGAGAGCAGGAGTGGTAGCCGTGTAGAAAATCGTTTGGCTGTCTGTTGTGATTGCAGCTTCTCGACGTCGAACCTTCCTTGTGTTTGTTGGCGTACGTTTTTTGCTGCACAGAGGTGGGTGCGAATCTTGGCTGCAACAAGATAGTGGTCCGAGTCGATGTTAGGACCTCGGAGAGCACGCACATCTAACATACTGCAGACGTGTCTTCCGTCTATCACAACATGATCGATCTGGTTGGTAGTTTTTCGATCCAGAGACAGCCAGGTAGCTTGATGAATCTTTTTATGCTGGAATCTAGTACTAGAGATAACCATATTTCGGGCCCCAGCGAAGTCGATCAGCCTCAACCCATTTGGGGATGTTTCCTCGTGAAGGCTGAATTTACCGACCGTTGTGCCAAAGATACCTTCTTTGCCCACCCTGGTGTTGAAGTCGCCAATCACAATTTTGACATCGTGGCGGGGGCATCTCTCATAAGTGTGCTCCAAGCACTCATAAAAGGCATCTTCGGTCACATCGTCCTTCTCTTCCGTCGGGGCGTGGGCGCAAATCAGCGATATGTTGAAGAACCTCGCTTTGATGCGGATTGTAGCCAGACGTTCATTCACCACAGTGAATGATAGTACTCGGCGACGGAGTCTCTCTCTCACCACGAATCCCACACCAAACTTGCGATCCTTTATATGGCTGCTGTAGTAAGGTCGTCATCCAAAGGGGGGTCTCTCATCCGAGGCTTGTTGTTCCTTTTCATTGGGGGTGTTTTTTACGTGGCGGGTCCCAAACCCAGCGCACAACCCTATGCAGGAGATGTGTCGCCTTCTCGCTTTAGCTCGCCTTCAAACGGATGTTCTTAGGCTACCCAGAGGATACTTGATCAAAGGCCGGAAGTCGTGAGCTGCTTGAGTCATATGTAAAAGAATCGTTTCTGGCCACTCCCAAGTGAATGGCGATAAGAGAACTTTCTTCACTTGCGTGAACTTCTACACATGACTCCATCCTCCACTTCTACACATGACTCCATCCTCCAAAAGCTGGATGATTACTACATCCTAAATTTGCGCGTATCCTTTAAAAATTTTTCCATCGCATCCTGGTTCATTCTCCCTGAGAATATAAAAGATACATTCGAATATTCTTCGAATTTATCGTCGCTCAATGCAACCATTGCATTTATTGTAAAAACAAAAGAATCGAGGCATAATTTTTGGCTGTTGGGCTTTTTTATATATTCGGTGTGATCTTTTAATCTATTAGTTTTTTCAGTACAACCCCTTTGTATTGACCGTCTTCGCGGATTTGGATTGCAAAGCGTCTTGCAATCCAATTTGTAGAAAATATCATTCATTCTTTTCACCAGCAGTTAATACGTTAATTTTGGGCACAGTTTAAAATTAACGTTCGCTTGGTCGATGGAATATATGTATTTTTTGGACTACTTTAAACGATGCCAGTCCATCTTGCGTCTCGGTGTCGTATTTCAGGATCATGTTGCGCATGAATTTAGAAGATGGCAATAGTCGAACATCACATAAATTTTATTTTTGTTGTGGTAAAAATTGGGTTTTTCTGGCGACTATGCCTTTCAACATAAAGAAGCAGCACTTATTGCCGATCACGCTTTCCCGGTGACCTTCTCCATTATCGACGAAGCCATCAATCACATCTCGTACTTTGTTGTACGTCAGATCTTTTCTGATTGAGACTTCGTCGAAAATTAGTTGGCATATGCGTTCTTCTGGTTTAAAGTCTTGAACAATTTTTTTTAAATTTTTCAAGACTTTTTCGTCGATACCGGGGCAGACTTAACAGATCGGACGCCAACGCAAAAGTGTTTTTTTTTTGTAGGGCAATACAAACCCCAAGACGTCGCGCATGAAACTATAGGCCTTAGTCGACATATAATTTGTGTTCAATGCCATTTCTCCTTTTCATTGTAGGAGTTTTTTTCTTCACAATCATTTTCGCGAACGTAATGGCATGCTCATTTGCATCTCCTGATAATAAAATATTTTTATCTAGAGCTTGACATTTTCTTGTCAATAAGAAAATTCTTCTTTTTAGCTCTTTAATTTTTTTTTGGTTTGCAACTCGTGCTACTCGTGGTCGCAAACATAGATATTAGATTGAAGGCGTGAATATTTCTTAAATTCATCGAGTGATATGTCATTTGGATTTCCAACTGACATATCATCAGGTTGTGAAATATCGGTTTTTTTAACGTCATATGTTTTATAAACCGGCTGCAAACCCCACTCCGATGACTGCTGGCTCCTTTGGTCGAGTCCTAAATTTCGCGCAGGAAGAGTTTCATTAAGTATTCGGTGCGAAAATACATCTTTTTGGTGAAAATGTTTTTCACAAATATATACATTTTTTTAATAGTAACTCAAGATTGCAGGCCTTTACCCAATTATTCCTAGCACCTTCCGTTTTCGGAAATTTGAACAATTTTTCTCCACCGCCACAGTTGCTAATGCAGCAACTTTTTAGCGGAGGTGCCGGTTCGAAAAGAGGGGAAGAGCGACGCGAGAGGCATTTGGGAAAGATAAGAGAGAAGAGGCCGAAATGCGTGAGTACGAAGAGCTTGATAAGCTGGCCGACAGGAGTAATGCTCGAAAATTTTCCTAAAAAATGCTTCGGCTAACAGAAAGGTTCAAGACCGGAGCATACTCTTGTAAAACCCCCAAAGGTGATCTAGTCACCGATGCCCAGAGCATATTTACATTATGCCGAGAACACTTCTCTAGTCTGCTGAATGGCAGTTAACGTAAAACGACAGAAGAGGCGAACCCGATTCCCCAATCGATGACGATGGAACAGACGTATTGGATGGCGTATTGTGTGAAAGGTTAAAGCCCAGCTTCAACAAACTGTTAGGACCTTATCAGTGTGGCTATAGACCTGGCAAATCAACAACCGACCAGATATTTACCATGTGCCAAGTCTTGGAAAAGTCCCGTGAAAGGAGAATCGGCACACACCACCTCTTCGTCGATTTCAAAGCCGCTTTCAATAGCACGAAAAGGAGTTGCCTTTATGCCACGATGTCTGAATTTGGTATCCCCGCAAAACTAACACGGGTGTGTAAACTGACGTTGAGCAATACCAACAGCTCCGTCAGGATCGGGAAGGACCTCTTCGAGTCGTTCGATACCAAACGAGGTTTCAGACAAGGCGACTATCTATCGTGCGACTTTTTCGATATGCTTCTGGAGAAAATAATTCGAGCTGCAGTACTTAATCGAGCAGGTACAGTCTTTTATAAGAGCTGCTGGCCATTTGATATCATCGGCCTCAACATCCGCGCCGTTAGTTCTGCTTACTCAAGACTGAAAAAGGAAGCAAAGCCGATGGGTCTGGCAGTGGACGAGGGCACGACGAAATATCTCCTGTAATCAAACAAACAGTCGTCGAACTCGCGACTTGGCACTCACGTCACAGTTGACAACGTCCGGTGTGCTTAACGTGGGGACCTGCTGACGACAGCCTTACTCCACGGTACTCAAAAGTACAACGGATCAAATCAATGCGTTAATCAGCGCCCTGAAAATGCCAGGCATTTCCAGTACCAATCGGCAGTGTGAAATGGACACACTAACCATCTTGGTAGGGTTCGAGGCCCAGCTAAAACCTCTGCCGTGCTTTGGGTCCGGCACCCGGTTGCAATGCAACTCCACATTCAACTGACAAGTCAGTTCTTCCCGCGATTTGGGTTTCAACCAAAACCACCACGATACTCCCCGAGCGGCCAGTCCGCATGAGCAGGGTGGAGGTTGGAGTTACCTCCAAGGGCTCCTGCTCCTCGTTGTACCAGAATTAAGTCTTCTGTCAGATCTCGTAGCCGAAACTACTACCAGTTGAGCTTCCATACTACTCTGGACTGGTGGCCAGGGGTTCGTCACTGTTGACAGTCATAACTTGGAAGTTGTAGATAGTTTCGTATATTTGGGAACGAGCATAAAAACCACCAACAATGTCAGACTGGAATTCCAACGCAAGAAAACCCTTGCCAGCAGGTGCTACTTCGGACTGAGTAGGCAACTGAAAAGTAAAGTAATCTCTCGGTGAACAAAAGCCAAACTCTATAAGTCGCTCATGATTCCCGTCCTGCTATGTGGTGCAGAGGCTTGGACGATGACATCAACTGATGAGTCGACGTTGATAGTCGCTCATGATTCCCGTCCTGCTATGTGGTGCAGAGGCTTGGACGATGACATCAACTGATGAGTCGACGTTGATAGTTTTTGAGAGAAAAGTTCTGCGAAAGATTTATGGTCCTTTGCGCGTTGGGCACGGCGAATACCGCATTCGATGGAACGATGAGCTGTATGAGATATATGACAACATTGACATGGTTAAAAGACAGCGGCTACGCTGGCTAGGTCATGTTGTCCAGATGGACGAAAGCACTCCAGCTCTGAGAGTATTCGACGCAGTACCCGCCGGGGGAAGCAGAGGAAGAGGAAGACTTCTACTCCTTTGGAAGGACCAAGTGGGGAAGGACCTGGATTCGCTTGGTATATTGAATTGGCGCCACTTAGCGAAAAGAAGAAACCACTGGAGCGCTGGTGTTCACTCGGCTATAATCGCGTAAGCGGTGTCTACGCCAGTAAAGAAGAAGAATACATGGAAACTATTCCAGCCAAAGAAACGTACGCTGATGACTGCACGATATTGATGTCGGCAAAGAAATTGATGGCATGTGTTAGAAGGTAAACAACTTCCTCACCGACCTTTCTCGTTTCCTCACTGCACGGAACCTCACACTTTCCCCCACCAAATCTACAGCGACCATATTTACAAACTGGTCGAGGGAGTATAGACTTGAGCTTATTATTGCAGTCGACGGCGTAAAAATTCCGACTGTCAATAACCCTAAGATTTTAGGTGTAACTTTCGATAGTCTATGCGCCGTCTCTCCCCATATGACCGCGATTGTTGCCAAGGTACAGAGCCGCAACATAATCCTCAAGTCGCTAGGCGGCAGCACAGGGTGAAAAGACAAAGAAACGTTGTTGGCAACATACAAGGCAATCGGCCGGCCGGTCCTTAACTACGCAGCAACTATATGGTCGCCTGGATGCAGTGGCACGCAAATGAGGAATTTTCAGACCTGTCAAAATACTGCAGTTTTTAATATTTATTTTGATGTCTCCCATAGAGCACCTACACAGTGAGACGCTTATGCTCCCTGTTAAGGAGCATAGTGAACTCCTCTCCAAGCAGTTCCTGCTGGGATTTTTTCGTAGAAATTACCTCTGTAGCTATCTGCTTGGAGCGGAACCGCCTCCTAGGAGCATCAAAATGTCCTTCCTTGACTACGTTGACGATGTCGTGACCTTAGCGCAACGTCGGTCTGGATACTGTAGCAGGTTAAACTCTTACTTATTCAGAATAGACCCTGACATACCCAATGTATGTCCTGCATGCAACGAGTCTCTGCATGATACTGACTACCTCTTTGCATACCCTACGAACCCTACTCATCTAACACCCTCCTCACTATGGTCCGACCATCGAAACAGCACGTTTCGTGGGCCTCCCGTTAGATGACGTCGACGACAACACAAGTGACCCTTACCATCCTAACGGGGACTAGGTATTCCGTTAAAACAACAACACCGAAAGAAACGAGTAAGAAACAACTTGAATATCCCTAATTTAAACTTATAGCTATTTCCAATTTACAAAACTACTCTGAGAGTTAATTTAAAAGATCGCTGTTATTGAGACGTTTAAGTAGTCTTGGATGGTTCTCTAGAAATTAACATGGCTACTTCTTCGCTACAATGCTGTTGCAGTCTTGCACTATGTGGTGCTGCAGTTTTTAATATTTCTACGTTAATCGAGTTCACACCTTGTTCACGCTCTATATCAGCACATCTAAAATACTAAGGCGCTTTGCAATAAGGCTTAGTACTTTGATTCGAAATTGCTGGATGACTTACTTGTATTTACGTTAGTACATTTCCAAAGTTGTGCGCCATATAGGTCGAAGTATTTGTTTGTAGACAAACAAATTATTTTCAATAGACATTTTTAAGTATTTAGCGGAGTTAAAGTACGGTATTCGTGCACCGTCTATAAAAATTTGTAAATGCTATATCTTGATGTACATATGTGAAAACAATGTGTACAGACTTGGCCATTGTGGGTTTACACCTTTTTGGAAATTAGTAGTGGACTCTTGTTTACTATTACCAACAACAAGCAATGTGGTATCATCTGTAAATGTCGCTGTTGTATAATTGCAGTCTACCTGTCAAGCATAAATGGAATATAAACAAGAGGGCCCAGTATCTATTAAAATTTCTAAACTATGGACTATTTGGCTTTTAGAGACTCATGCAGAAGAATATTACAGATACGTCTTAAAATTGGAGTGCGAAAAGTTCCTTCCCCAAGTTTGAGCAGTTGCTGTGGAAAATCACCATCAGTAATTCCATGAAAATGCGCTCTCATATTCGTACGTAATTTTATATTTTCAATAAAAGTCCATAAGAATACCTCCGTTATTCACAGGAAGATTCTGTCGGAAATTTCCAGCAAATATAATACAAAAGTTATCCCGCCCATGAGAGCAAAGGAGTTTCTAAGACGTTTTTATGTTCTGTCCACGGCTTCCATATGTGCTTTATGGCTTATGGTGCATTCATTCATAGATCATATTGATTTTTGTTCAAGATTTATGGATAACGAAAGTTTAAAAGATGAATAAGCTTTTTACTATCCTTTAGAAGAGTTGCAGCAATTCCTGACGAAGCAACTGCTATCGATACTTCCCTAATTTCATGCTTTAATGATATCTGCTCGCGTACCTCTGTTAATCACAGGAAGAGTCTGTCGGAAATCTCCAGCAAATACAAAAGTTATCCTGCCCATGAGAGCAAATGAAAAAAAAATGTTTTTGTTATTATTCACGTTATAGCTCCCGCCCTTATCAGTGTGTTGCGGCTTAGCTAAATGTGAAATAACATTCTCTGTCTAAATTTAACATTCTCTGTTATAAGTAACGAATTTTTTTTTTTTTTTTTTGAATTTACGCTCGTAAGTCGGTTAAAAATTTAAAATTTTCTGTTTTTTTTTTACAAACTATCCTCATTGGATTCTCCTTAAAGTGATTCAGACCATTTTTCACTTCATGCCATGATTAAACCAGCTATAGCGAACAGACAAAAATTTAACTTATTTTTTATATAAGACTAGCGGACCCGACAGACGTTGCCCTGTTTTTAATGCCAAAATTGCAAACTCTTTTTCAATAAGCTGTAACAATCTGGAATGTTTTGATGAAAATTATTATTAAAAAGTTATAAAAATATCTAACCTTTGTAACGGGTGGGCCATATAAATTTTTAAATTCGAAGATAGGACGTAAAAGATTGAGTGTAGCATTTGGCACATAGCGCCGCCCTGCTGGAACCAAATGTTGTCCAAGTCTTCCTCTTCAATTTGCTTGAAGAAAAATTCGATTAATATTGCGCGAAATCGCTCATTGATGGTTACAGCGGTTCCTTCTTCA
Source organism: Bactrocera correcta (assembly GCA_027475135.1). NCBI lineage: Eukaryota > Metazoa > Arthropoda > Insecta > Diptera > Tephritidae > Bactrocera > Bactrocera correcta. The sequence goes on from CM050322.1 coordinate 59,554,784, forward strand.
TTTTCGAAGAAAAATGGGCCGATGATTCCACCAGACCAAAATCCACACCATACTTCGTGATTCGTGCTGGGTGCATTGGCTTCTCGACGATTACGTGCGGGGTTTCTGTGCCCCAAAAGCGACAATTCTCCTTGTTAACGTAACCATCGAGGTGGAAATGAGCCTCGTCCAAAAAGATGATTTTTCGGTAAAATTTACCATCCTCGGTCAAACAACCTCTGGAAAAGTTTTCAATATTTCCCAGTTTTCTTCTAGTGAATAGCGACCCATTTCGTAAATTTTAGACTTTTTACTGAATATCTGTCACTTTCTGAATGGTATTTGACATTTCCAATGTCGAAATATAGATAATTCAAATTTAAAACGTTAGATGAACCACCCTTTACTATACATTAGGCTTAATACATGACTTAAAGAAATTGTAAGATAATATATAAATTTTTCCTGTAGTTGGATTCCTTTGTTTAATATTTAAATGACTCCCATCTTCTCTTTCTCAAAATATCAACGGTTACAGCAAAGCATCGTTAGAAGGATGATTGCCTTGAATTATTTGAATCGAATTATATCTGCGTATGCGTACGTCTCGATGTTTACATGGGTCACCAGCCATAACAACTGCAACCAGAGATAAAGAGATACCCAACTCTCCTGTCACTGGAAATGTGAGAGCCGCTCACCTACCGAACTTTGACAGTTGACTGGATTGGGTAGGTTTTGACCTTTTGCAATTGGAATGGCTGGAACGGACAGAATGAAATTATACTATTTTACTAATATGTGTGAACGGAGGAATTTGTTGCCGCCGTTTAAGATCACTAATAAAAATGTAAAACAATGATAATCAAAGAAAATGCGAAATTGAAATATATTTCATTAAACGTTTTGCAATTTGATGCATACTAGCATTAATTTTCAGTTACCAATGATTAAAAACAGTTAATAATTGAGAACTAACAGGCTCAATTCCTTTTATTAAGAATTGAAAGATTAAAAGTCAGTTGTTTTAATATACTATAAAATCATAAAAAATAATTTAAATAGTTTCGCCATTTACTAAAAGTCCAATGTATAATAATTTGCAATCGTAATAATAGTTGGATGTTTTAATTTAAAGGCCCAAAAATTCGTATCTTGTTCGATCTGTCCACAATGGAAAATGTTATGAAAAATGCTTATTTTGAGACGCTCTCACACTGGAATAAGTTGGACATCCCATTATCCCTGACTGCAATTTCATTAATAGTTGGAACTTTGTTTGCTTTAATGCCAATGACGTCATTTGGAAGTATGAATTGAATTTACAAATTTTCCGCAAAAACAATTTCGATTGAGATATGAGAATGAAATTTTGCCAGATGCGCTATATAAACCAGCTCATTCACTTTTGTACTTGAAAGCATGACATTGTTGACACTCTTTATCCATAATACCGTGATTAATGGTTGTGACGAATAGTTTTTTTCAGGGTCATATTCAAACGCGAGACAGTTAAGTGATGCTCGTGCCAATGTTCGATTATCCTACATTCGCCGTTAGTTATGCTCTGCATGCGCGTTGATCGCTTGTGCTTGGTTTCTTAAATTTATATTATCCGCCGATTATTCTTCGACTGATCTATTAAATCGACGATCATGGACCAATTGCCCGAGTTAATTTATTTACTCGGGTTAGGAATAAAATAAATATAATTTTAAGTCAGCCAATGAGATTGGTACTGGCTGATCCTTTATTCGTATAATAATTCACAGTATACACATGTACTTAAGTATAGAACATACTAAACTTAAACTGTACCTTTACAAGTGGTACACAGAACTTGTTACTCGACAGCGATAATGATCATTGTAGAAACATACAATTAACAAAAGAATATGGTCGTCAACAGCTGAGATCACCTAATTGAAATAGTTGATTTTTCGGCACAGAGATTTAAACAAAGGGACTTAAAAATAGTACAGATGTTGCAGTATAGGCGCGTTAGCAATATTTTTTTGGGTGTTATGTTCCCCAAGAGGCCTAATTTCACACATTTAAAAAATATGTAATACTAGGTAAATTTAATCCTTATGAATTTTAATAATCAAAATGTATTTGAAAATTTAACAAAAACGTTCTTAAAATAATAATTTGGATTTTTGTTTAAATTGTGTCCTCACGTACTGTTTTTTTCAAATAGCGTTCATTTGTTTTGTTTCGTCGGTTTTGTTTCGCATAAACTGTTTGTCCTGCTTTATATTCCTTTTGTGTTCGTTTTTTATTGTGGTACGATAGCATATACTCCTTGTTTTCAATCAGTTCTTTTATTACTTCAGTTTTGCTCCTTTCAATAAATAATTCAATAGGTTTCTTTTTTGTGATGAAATGTATTGTCCTATTGCAGGGATGGGCATATTAGCCCTCAGTGGCATTTTGACCGTGAGGGTACGAGTGCACATTTTGAGGGCTAGGTGAGAGAATCATCGCGGGCAAACATGAAGAGGGAAGTGAGAGCAACGAATTTTATCACTCCATATTTACAAATGAGAGCAACGTATTTTTCCACACCATGTATACAAATGAGAGCGCACGCATATATGGGAAGTTGCACTGCGGGTAACAACTGTAAAATTTCCTAACAATTGTAAGTTTCTTTGTAACTACTAAAAATTTATAAAATGTAAGACAAATAGCAAAAAGTATAATATACAATTTTTTAATATGTCTTTATAACAGCATTTAATTTGGTTTATTTGCCATAATAAATGTTGGTTTAATCTCATTAGCTGTAGCTACGCGCATTATTGTACCAAAATTAAAATAAGATAACCTTTTTCTTATTTTATGTTTGTTTAATTTCATTATTGAAAAAAATTGTTCACAAGTGAAGGTGCTTCCAAACATAGATATTATATAATTTACACTGATTTCTCTTGCTGATAACATTTCGGCACTTTTAAATTGTAATAATTTCAGTTTCTGAACCACGTTCTTCAAACGCATATACATAAATGAATTTTATGCAAAATGAAACGATTCAGCTGATTGCTCTCTCACAACGCTGGGTTGCCAGGCTCGATATACTGTGGTAATTATAAAAATTGTCTTCAATATATTTGAAATTTTCTTAAACTAACTCAAAATCAGAATCGAATGCTATTATTTATAAATATATAAAATAGTTTTACTAGTTTGATTTCAGTTTTGGTATTTTATATTATGAAAAATTATAATTGAAAAGTTACATATGCGTATTGAGTAACGGCAACATTGTTGAATGAACACGAGAACAAAATGCTTGCCGCACGTAGCGGAGGGAGAAGCGAAATACGATGTTTCTGCCATTAGTGTTTGTATTCTATTTGTGTGCTTAGCCACTCTCAATCAATAATGCCATACCGCGCAAGTGTATTTTTATTTGAAGGTATCTTATATTTTTGAAAATATGTGTTCCCTTTCTAAAGCGCGTATTATTATTTTAAAACATTTCCAGAGGCAACTTAGATCTTTAAAATTTAACAGAATTATAGAAAAAAACCTTAATTCTTTGAATATTTTGATAAAACAACCAAACTGAAAATATTGCAAATATTCATATATATTAACCCTCTATCACTCAAAACTCTCAGCGTGGAAGAAGGCGAGTGGGAATTTTGTTATAGAATAATTAGAGTGTAAAGTAATGCAAAAAACCATCCCCAAGTGATTTGCGTGTTTTTTCGAATGACAGGTAAGCAAAAGGTAAAGAGTGCCTCAGGGCACTCATGACAGTTTATGCCAAATATATGATGTGGTATACACGACAGAGTAGTAGATTGGAAAAAAAAGATGAAGCAAATTTGAAAGATAAGCAAACACGAAATATAATTAAAAGAATTAATTTTTATTGTGATAATCGAAAAAAACAGTTTTTTGCGTTGGTGCAGCACAAATGAAGATTACATTTGGAGCAAACACACTGTGTTTGCGACTTCTTACAGAGTTGACACCATTTTTTTTCCACCTTCTTTACCAAGCCAAATTGGAAAATGGTCTTGACCATCTTAGCGCACTTCATGTACGGGATGTTTTGACTTTTGGCCAACGCCCGGATTGCTTGGCTCTATATTTCCTACCGTTGACGTTACTGTTTTTTGACGACCAAGTGGTCGTCTTTCTTGATATGTTATCAGTGAAGCAGCTACAGCTTCACGAAATCGCGGTAACTCCAAAACCCATTCATGATTTGAGTCAGTTACCTTTTCTGCTAAATCCGTTTATGTAGTAAATACGCATTCGTGATCGCCCTGTCAATCAAATGGTAAAACAATCGAGTTATTGCATCGTTTGACTTCACTCGTATGTGGTACCGGCCCATCAGAGCGTCCATCAACTCAACATCGCCCATGTGATTTTTGTACTCTTTGATTATTTGAGGGCAATCAATTTCCAAATATTTCTTCGCCTTTCTGTCGTGGTGAGCTGCTTTCGACAGCTGTTTGTTTGCATCTGTATTGGATCTTTGAAATGGTTGAACGCCGACGTACAGTATGTCTCATAATTCTTTTCACAATGCAATATTTAAGTATTTTGTTTGTTTTATAAGTAAATAACATTATTGTTTATTGGTTTAATTTATTTTTTGCAGCAGAGCACATTCTTGGCGCATATTTCTTGTTTATGTGAAAACAAACAGTTATTTGAATGTAACATATATAAAACTAACAACGTAAACAATAAAGCGTCATGTTTTGCGTTGTCTCAAAACTGTTTTCACAATTCAGAGAAGCGCAAAAAAAATACCCCACACTTAACGGTACACTATGTTTTTGGACATTGTTTGATTGCCGCTGCTCTTAGAGTTGATGCAACATTTAGTTACATGTAATTCGCGTAGTTGGTGACACACCATTCGTTAGAAAACATTTTAGCAATAATGCCGGGTAATCGTACAAGTGATAATATAATACAGTTAGTTTATTATAATTTTCATAAAGATAAATCAGCTAAAGAATTGGCTGAAATGTTTTCTCTAAATGTTAGGACAGTGTACAATATTATATATCGCGCAGAAAAAGAAAATCGGTTGGAATTAAAAATACCCAGTGGCAGGCCAAAAAAGCTTACACCAAGGATGGAAAGGTTAATAATCTAACAAATTGACAATAAACCACAGTGCAGCCTTAGAATGTTAGCTGCAGATTTGAACTACGCAATATTGTGCAAGTAGGCCACGAAACCGTGCGAAGAGTTCTCTTAAAAAACCAATATTGTTCAAGAAGAACAAGAAAAAAACCATTGCTATTACAAATTAACGTTGAAAAAGCGACTTTCTTTTGCTCTAACTCACATTTCACATCCAATAGAATACTGGGACGATGTGGTGTTTTGTGATGAGACGAAAATAATGCTATACTACCACGATGGACCTCAAAGAGTTTGGAGGAAGCCGCTTACAGCCCTACAAAACAAGAACATTATTCCCACAGTAAAATTTGGATAGCTGAGTGTTATGGTGTGGGGTTGTATTTGTAGCAAAGGTGTTGGTGAAATCAGAATTATTGAAGATAATATGACAAAAGAAACATATTTAGATATATTACGTAGCAATTTAAAAAGAAGTATACAAAAATTTCGGTTAGTGGATCCAAACAATCCCAATAAATTGAATTACAAATTATATCAAGACAATGATCCGAAGCACAAGTCTTATATATGCAGGACTTGGTTGCTATATAATTGCTTAAAAGGGCTAGATACTCCTGCGCAAAGCCCAGACATCAATCCCATAGAAAACTTATGGGCATATTTGAAAAAAAAAGTGGCAAAACGGTGCCCTACAAACAGAAGCACCCTAATACAGTGCATCAAAGAGGAGTGGGAGAAGATCCCACAGGAATATGACATAAAAAAAGCTAATTTCAACGATGCCACGGAGGCTACAATGTGTAGTAGATGCTGCAGGTGGTCACACCAAATATTAACAAAAAAAATTCTCGCGTGAACCGATTGGAAATTTAATTTAAGTGAAATGTGATTTTTGATTCAGAAATAATAAAAAATATAATGAAAATTATTGTGTTATAAAAAAATTCTTTAATAAATATGTGCGTTACTTTCAAAATTCACTTTGAACCTTTTACTTCATCAAATGTTGTCATATGAAAAGATTTATGAGACATACTGTATGTTGATGCCAATCGTACTAATTCATTGTCTTTCCATAAGACTGTGGTTATGTCAACACCATATGCTCTCCCCATATACTCACATGAATAGCCTCGTAGTTCGTCTCTTATGTCTTTTTCATTTGGAAGCTTACAGTTGGGAATTCGTAAGGTGCCTAAACTAAATATGCCTCGAGCTCGCAATAATACCAACAACGGCAACGATGTATAAAAATTATCAAAATACAGAATGTGATTTCTGAAGTTTGGTATAGTTTGCGACAAACGAACAACAACGTTCGACGTGGCTCCAAGATCTGGTTGTCCTGGTAAGATCACATTGTCGCTAGCACCATTATAAACCTCGAAGCGATAAGCGAATCCGCTTGTATCGCATAACAGGAATAATTTGATGCCCCAGTTGTCAGTTGTGTCGACGCACAATCGGGCTGTTTTCGGTACGGAATCGAACCGTGTGTTTAAAAAATCAGACAACGTTCTAATACGGAACAACGCATCATGACCAGGCTCTCCTTTTTTGGCTCTAGTGTTTTCATCACGAAAGGACAAATATTGTTTTATCGCCATAAACCTTGCTTTAGGCATCGTTTTTGCTATTGGTTGAAACGCATTTGGGCCCCAATAGCTTTCCAAATTGGGATAGCGGTAAATGCTCATGTAAATATGAATGCCAATGTATTTGTAAATTTCTTCGCCGGATGTTATGAACTTGGAGTTGATATCGACATTGCGTGCTGTCCGGTTCGATTCTAAAGCAATCTTGTCAACCATTTTCGTAGTGAAGAAATAACGAAATATCTCCATCGGAGTTTCAAGTTCTTTGATCGAAGATGGTAGGCTAGAGTCACCACGGAAAGCCACCTCATTTACATGCAAACACATCGATCGTTTTCGCCATATAATTTTGGAAAACTCAGCAGAATCTTTGGTTATTGCTTCAATACGTATAGTAAATGGAATTTTAGATTCACAAATAAAAAGAATACAGCATCTGGACATATTAGCTGTTCCGCTGAAACCTCCAGAGGAAGGCACAATAGACGGAACACTACAATCAAATTCAGGCAAAGGGGAATGGGCACGTTTTGGTGGCTTTAAACGTGGTGTTGAAGTGGCCCTTCTTCTCCTGAAGCTTCTTCAACTTCTTCATTTGGCGAAGTTGAGGATCAAGGAAGATCTTCCTTGATTGCACTCAATTTCAACGAAAAATTTTCCGCTTTATTCAAAAAAGCAGATTCTTCTTCATCGATTTGGTGAACTACCTCCGATATGTACCGTTCATCTTCGGAGCTTATTTCATTAGGTTCGAAATCCGGATCATTCATATCGTCATCGCTACTAAAATCAGCTTCTTCGTCTGTTTCAAACGATTCCATAACTTCACAAATGTGCTCATTGGTCATTTTGCTCAGTTTGACCTTTTTACGGTTTCAAAAATCCATTTTCAGGTATAAAACAATGGCAGGGACTGCAAAAAAAAAAACATAACAAAAACAATAAAAAGAAAACACAAATTGTCACGTAAACTGTTATAAGTGCCCTGAGGCACTCTTCAATTTTGTTTTCCCACCCGACACTTTATTTCATTTTTCACTTTCACTTGTATGTAAAAGGTAAAAAGAACTACTTACTTTCGCAACAATAAAATTCTGAATAGAATCCGATAACAATATATATACATATTTTTGTTTTGAATTTTTTTTTTGTGAAATTCATTTTAGCTTTGCACGCTAGTAAAACTCATACGAAGCGTAACGGTAAATTTAAACGCAGCGTGACAACCTGTCAAAAATAAACTACACTCACAGTTGAAGTGTTGCCAACAAGCTTGTTTTTGAGCGTTATGCAATTTTTTATTTATTTTGAATTTCGTGATGCATGCCTGAGGGCACTCTGTGAAGTTTTAAAATGTGCTGTTTTCTTATTCAATAACATTGTTCTTAGATGCAAGTATAACTTATATATTTTTTCCTAACAGTGATTAGAATTTCCCACCAAGCAAAGGTAAATAAAAACAAATCTTAATGCGAAACTCTAAACTCTGCAAATTATGTTTACCTCTTTTTGTTCACACAACTGTACAATTCCGATATGAAGTAAACTTCCACTCTTTAATTTCTGTACAATGTCAGTATTGCCGCAACCACTTTGCGATGAAGATTAAGTTACGGAGGAATGTAATTGATTTTTTTTCGCAACTTTTCGCAACTTGTTATGCCCTTCTCTCCGTTAACAGATATTCCCCTCATCTAGCCCCCATGCACACTTTGCTAACTTTGCGGGCTAAAAATGTCCCCATCCCTGTCCTACTGTATTCCTTGATTTCGTTGAATAGTTCTTCAGTCGAGGTTGCTTTATTTTGTTTAATTCGAATTCTAGAAATTTTCAATTTCCAGAATGGTTGAATGCAGCGTTTAACTTGAGCGTTCTACAGGTTTGCTGCGGTCATTGAATGTTCAATTTATAGCCGTTGGAATAGAGCTTTTGCTGATATGCTATTAAATATAGTCTCGTTATCTGTCATTAGTTTATTACAAAATGGGAATATTTATGTTAGTAATTCTTCTAGTAATTTGTAGAATTCACTTTTGTCGTTAAATTTTCTCATACAGTGGGTTCAAAAAGTGTTGACGTATAGTAAAAATTACAGCATTGCAGCTGCCCTTTAGAAAAATTAACATTGAAATTAAATTTTGTTTTACGAAAAGTAAAGCATCTTCATTCAAAAACTTTTTGACATAAACAAGCACTTCATTTAATAATCTCTTGTGGCTATAGTAGACATAAATAATACAATTCATGCGAATATTATTTGAACTTAGAGGTAAAGTGGCGATTGAATTTCAATAACTAATAATTTGTGGGACCGCCATTAGCTTTTATGACTACTTTAATACAGTCAGGTATAGAGATAATTAGATTATCTAAAATTTCCGGAGAAAAGCTATTCCAAACTCGTTCAACTTGAGTCCAGAGTTCATCTATGGTTTTTGGTGTTTCTCCTGAACAATTAATCGTTTTTTAACAATTCCGAATTCCGTTATTTATCAAAAAAAGATTTTTTAATACGGGCGGTATGTTTAGGGTCATTTTCTTGAATGTGTAACAAATCACCGGGTTTACATCCAAAAATCTCAAAGCTAGGGATAAGTGAATCTTCTTGAATGATAATCTAGTCCGTAGCCCCCATTATTCCGTTAATTCGACACAGTTTTCCAACCTTTCCGCCACAGAAACAACTCCACACCATAAATGAACCACCTTCGAATTTAAATATGCGCAGTATATTCCTATCCGTGGGACCGCATCGCTTGTCATACCATGTTCAAATGCGCCTCTCTGATTCAATACAATTAATTTTCGTTTCGTCAGACCAAATTACTAGTTTAAACTATTCGCTTGTCCAGTTTTGTGTTCTTTCGCAAATTTCATTCTAGTCGCTTTGTCCTTCGATGACACGTATGGTCTTTATTCATTGGTCTTGCACGCATATTAAAACTTTTCAGCAAATTCCGAATGGTATTGTTGGATACTCTAGTGCCTAAAGACGACAATAAACCATTTTTAGCCTCCACTGCGATTTGAGCTGCATCAGTCATAAGAAGACGCCGTAAAGTCTTTTCTGTTTCAGGAGCGGCTTTTTAGGTCTGCCTAAATTTTTTGGTGGTGTGTTATTATTGTCTAACGAGGTTCAGTTTTTTAGTCCTGTCTGAAAATTGACCAATTTGATAAGTTACCAATCGATTTTTAATTTTTGTTAAAAACTAAAATGTGAAATCCTTCGCTAAATAAAATTAATCAAAAATTCTGACAACAACTTTGTTAGAACGGAAATGGTTATATGCTGCGTCACATCAGCTCAGAAAGTATTCTCGTGCGCTTACAGATTTGAACTGTATTTCTTCAAATTTAAATAAACTGGGAAATCTACCGACTTTGAAAACTAGAATGTCGATGCCATATAACAGCAAAAACTTTTTCTTGAAGTATTGTCATATTAGGATGAAATTCAATGAGAAAAGTAAAATGTGCTTTACGTGAACACTTTTTGAACTCACTGTATATGCGTATTTTGAGTATCTATCTATGCAGGAGAGATACATGGTTCCATCGATTTCAAATATGTCCATTTGTATTTGTGTGCCTATATTTACCTTCGGGTATGGGTGCTTTTGCATAAACTTGTTTTGTCGGGTGGCGTTCGTAATTGTATTCTTTACAAAGTCTCTTCCTAGTTAGTCGGATTACATCATTTTTTATATTTGGCCAATAGCAACTTTCTAGTATCTCTAATGTATTATTTTTTGCGTTTCTATGTGCTCTTTTAATCGTATGTTTAATTATGTATATTTTCTCTATCTTCTTCTCTCCTGATGTCTTTTAATAAGTTTTGACAAAAAATCTTTTTCTCTGTATTAAAAGACTAGTTAATTATATCATGAATTTCATACCAGGTTTCTAGTGTAGCGTGAAATGCGCTCGTGATATTAGGTTTGATAATTTTCGTTGGTGTATCTATCAAGTGTTGTGGTGTGACGTAATTAACATTAAATCTCTCGTGGTTTGCAAAAATTGTTACTCTCTCTAATGCATTTTGTTCACATTTTTTATCACAATTTGTGTTTAAAATTGGTTCAGTGGAGCGCTGACATCTTTAACTCTGATTGACGAGGATGATTCCTGCGAGTGTATTGAGTCGTTCGTAGTTACGTTTACTTGACGGCTGAGTGCGTCGGTTACTACATTTAAATCTCCTTTAATATATTTAATTTTTGCTCCATATTCTTATATCAAATTTTTTCATCGTTTTATTTTTGAATTTGGGTTGTACTCCGATATTGAAAAAATTAGATATTGATGATCGGTGTAAATAGTGGTATGTATTACTAGTGAGACCATACAGATAATTCGTAAGTTTCTTGAGTGCCCAAACGATTGCTAACATTTCTTTTTCGTTTGTTCAGTAATTTTGTTCAGTTCGCGTTAATGTACGTGAAATGAATGCTATAGGTTTCTTGCCTTGTGACAATACAGCTCCAATCGCATGATTGTCTGTAGTCAAATCAAATCCTTTTGCAAAATCTGGTTGGAATAATTCTATTTGTTCTTTTAGTATATTTTTTAGTGTTTCAACTGTTTTAAGTGCTTCGTCATCTAACTTTACATGTACTGAGCTACTTTTATTCTTTGAAATATTTCCATTCTCTTCTCGTAGGTAGTGTGTTTATGGTTTCGTTATGGATACAAATCCTTTTATAAATTTTCTATAATATGAGGTCATTCCCAAGAAAGATCTTAAGTGTTTCAAATTTGTAGGGGTTTTGTACCTATCTATAGCTTCTATTTTTCCTGGATCTACTGTAATTCTACCGTTTTTAATTATATGTCCTAAAAATTCTGTCTGTCTTTGAAAAAATTTTGACTTTTCATCCGAGATTTTCATGTTGGCTGCAGGGTTAGCTGAATATATTAGGACATAATCTATATACACGTATGCGCAAAGATCGACGGTGCGTTTTTCAGTCCAAATAGTAGTCGTAGAAATTCATATGTATTTGGCATTATTTATTGAATATGCTGTTTTTTCCCTGTCTTCTTTTTTATTTTATTTTGATGAAATCCTGATTCCAAATCTAGCAACGCGAAGTACTGTGCTACTCCTAAGTTTCGGAGCATCATGGTGATGTCCGGAATGGGATATCTATCAGCGATTGTTTTGCGCATTCGTCTTTTTGGGTTGCCTTGCTCGTCATTCCCTTTTTTAGGAACTGTCCATATGAATGAATTGTACGGGCTTTTGCTTGGCTGTATTATTTCATTTTCTAATAATTTTTTTATTTCAGTTTCTACAAATGCTCTATCCGCTTGGGGGTATAGATACTGTCTGAACCAAATAGGATTATTTGTTTCTGTTCTGATTTCTGCCTCTACTGTAGTTACGTAGGGTAATGTTTTACTCTGCTCATTTCTTTTCATTAATTCATTTATTTCTTTTTTACACATTTCTTCTCTTATGATATAATTTATTCCTGTTAATTTATTCTTTTTCACAATCAATACATTTCTTTCTGGATCTATCATTGCTTTCATTTGCTTTAAACCTTTAATTCCAATCAAGAAATCGAAATCTTGTAAGGTATCGAGTTCTAAAAATTCCATACTGAATCTCATAATATATTCACTTTCTTTTTATATTTAATTAATGATTTACCGTATAAAGTAGCGACTTGTTTTTTACTTTCTACTTCTATCTCTTTTGCGTGAGAGAATTTTGGATTTACATAATTTTCTTCTGCACCACTATCAATTAAAATATACACTGAGTTACCTTCTTCTGTGGTCCTTACAAGCGTTGGTAACCCATGCCTTAGAATAAAAATATTCTTCTTGTTCATATTCTGTATTTGATTGTTGATTGTGTGTAATTTGGTTGATCCGTTGATTCTTTGGTCGTATATTAGCATGATTTGTATTATCTCGTTCTTGTTTGCATCCCAATACTCCTGCTACTTTCTGAAATGGATTTTGATAACTCTATCGAGGCTGCGGATTTCTCGTTGTAATCAAATTGTGTTATTAATTTAAACATATTCAGATCCACTTCCTCTGGTCTGGTTTAGGAACATATTTGTTCTGTTCGTTGTGGAATGGTTGCACTTCTTCCTAATTGCAGTTCGGATAACTGTCGTTGCAGATCGGCGACTGCGTTGGTTAATGCAATTAAATTTGCTGGTTCAGTCATCTTGTTTATTTATTTTGTTGAGCTACCAAGCTTTTTTGATAGCTTCGAATCGCGATATAAACAACGACGATATATATTTACAAAATATTTATTAATATAAATATATATAAAACAACGAATAGAAAGTTACGTGGCTGGTGGTTTACCAGGTGAATTGTGAATATAAGAACGAACTACAAAATAATGCGTGCGCAGGTATCGAATGTAAAAAGCGAAGTAACAGCTAAGATGCTAGGCTTAGGCAAAGCTAAGCTTAATTGTTCTCACATATGCGTATGTATGTATAAAAATATTAAAGGATAAAGGAAAACGAGTAATGCTGTGGTGGATATAGTACTACCAGATAACAATTAATATTAAATATTTACAATGTTTTCTCACCACAGTTGGTGGAATATATAATATGTGCGCGTATAAATTTAGTAATCTTTGGTATAAATAATAACTTAAGATTAATGCTACTTATTATTGGTAGTTCCATTGTGAAAGGAGCTGCTACGAACATCCTCCACCCGTTGAAAGGTCTTACTTTCAAAAGAATCATTGACAGGTAAAACGCACAGTTTGTTGATGGCTCGACGTGTCATCCCTGTAGACGTACGAAGAACGGCTACTTTTGCGACCCCGCCTGTTCCAGTGACAACTTCTGTAACACGAGCCAAGGGCCATTTAAGAGGTGTTGAATTTTCGTCTTTGGTGCATTTGGGTGTGGTTTGCGCCACTTCGCTCGTTGTTGTAGAATAGTAAGATATTCTTCACTCCATCGCTTCCAAAATATTTGTTGTATGTAAGTAACCTGCTGCCGATTGTAGTTTAGATGCGTCAGGTTCGGCTCAGGAATAGCGATAAGAGGACCACCAATAAGAAAATGTCCGGGCGTCAGTACATCGAGATCTTCTGGATTTTCTGAAAAAGGCACAAGATGTCTTGAATTAATTACTGCTGAGATTTGACATACTAAGGTACGTAATTCTTCAAAACCGAGAAGTGATGAACCAACAGAGCGATAGAAGTGCCTTTTTGCCATTTTTGCTGCTGTCTCCCACAGACCTCCAAAATGTGGTGATCGAGGAGGTATAAAACGCCAATCTATCCCATTATTAAGGCAGTAAGCGTGAACTTGTTTGCGATGATTTTCACTAAGAAATAGCTCGCGTAAATCCTTCAGCTCGTTCTTAGCGCCAACAAAATTTGTAGCATGGTCTGACCAAATGCAACTTGGTATGCCACGAGTAGCTACAAAGCGCTTATGTGCATTAAGAAAAGAGCTTGTTGAAAGATCTTTCACCAGTTCCATCCACACAGCCTTTGTGGCGAAGTAAATGAATACGCAAACATAGCATTTTTGAAATAAAATGGTCCACAGTAGTCTATGCCCGTAACGATAAAGGGCCGTGATGCGTGGATGCGTTCCTTGGGCAAGTCAGCCATGACGTGCTCAACGAGGCGAGGTTTCGATCTGCACCATATGATACATTTTCGTAGAACACTCGCAATAGTTTTAGGCCAAAATTGCATACGAATGGAGGCAAGTAGAGACTGAGGACCGGCGTGGTGATACCTTCGATGAAAATGAGTGATTATTGACGACGTCAGTGGGTGATCCTTTGGTAAAATCATTGGATTACGCGCCTCAAAGTCCAGTGTTGAGTTCTTTAAACGACCTCGAAATCGTGTAATTCCAAAATCATCCAAATATGGCGATAACGAAGCGATTTTACTTGATGTGTGTACAAAGTTGTTCATCTTCAGGGCAACGATTTCTGACCACAACTGCGCTCTTTGGACTAGGCGTATGAGCCATTGAGTCCCACGATGGATATCTGTAGTTGTGAGCTGTGATCTTTTCGATTTTGTAAATTTGTATATGTATCCAAAGATACGCTGCATTGTTCCGAACGAGTTGATATATTTGAACGAAATAGTTATATCGGGTCTATCAGATGAGATATGCAAAACCTTTTGACGAGTTTCTGGTAGAGATATATGAGGTGCGCATGGTTGTGGCCACGAAGATTCAACATCTTCCAAAAATTCTGGCCCATAAGTCCAAAGCCTTGATTTTAGGAGCTCCTTTGGTATAGCGCCCTTTGAGAGGATGTCAGCTGGATTCATGGGGGTGGGAACGTAACGCCACTGCATGCCTTCAGTTAGTTGTTGTATAGCACAAATCCGATTGGCAACAAATACGTTAAACTTTGAGGGTTCCTCTCGAAGCCATGAGAGAATCACTGACGAATCTGACCAGCAATAATAAGAACAATCAAATATATTCATTGCTCTTAATTCAGATAGTAATTGCGCCAGTAACGCGGCCGCACAAAGCTCTAATTTGGGCACTGTCAGCGTTTTCAGAGGTGCGACACGAGCCTTGGAGCACAACAAATGGACTTTGGAGTCATCATTCTTAACTGAGCGAACGTAAACACAAGCACCGTGTGCTTCCAGGCTGGCATCACAAAATGCATGTATTTGAACAGTAGCGCCGGACTGAAGAACATAGCGCGGAAATGATGTGTGTTGAAGATCAACAAAATCGTTGCAAAATGCTATCCATGCTGTGCACATGGAAAGTGGTAAGCTTTCATTCCAATCGAGCTTGTCTCTCCACATCCTTTGCAACAGTATTTTAGCTCTAGTAAGTGTGGGACCAATCAGACCTAATGGGTCGTAGAAACGTGCTATGGTAGACAATACGGAACGCTTGGAACATTTTTTCGATGTTAGCTGAGGTTTATATTTAAACAAAAAGACGTCCTTCGATGGATTCCAAGCAAGTCCGAGAGTTTTGACAATATCGCTGGATTCATCGAAACTAAGAAGACTTTCTCTATCAGCAACAGGAATTTCGCTGAGAATATCTGAGTTATTAGAGCACCACTTTCTTAACCGAAAACGACCTTTAGAAAGTAGGTTTGTAGTATTTTGCCTGATTTGTTGTACTTCCTCCACTGAACTTCCTCCAGAGATAAGATCATCTACATAGAAATCTCGAAGAACGATTTCTGAACCAAGTGGATAAGATGAGGACTCATCTAATGCTAGCTGATGCATAGTCCGTATAGCCAAGAACGCAGCAGGCTTGGTGCCGTATGTGACCGTGTCTTAATTGTATATACGTAGATTTTCTTCTGAGGAATCTCGCCATAGTATGCACTGAAGCATATTATCTGGAGGTGTTACGCGAACACATCGATGCATCTTACAAATGTACCAAGTGAGTGCAATTGGAAAGGTACGAAAACGAACGAGAATGTTAAAAAGTTTGGGTTGACTGGTAGGACCAGTCATGAGTATGTCATTTAGTGATAACCTTGAAGTTGTGGCCGCAGAACCGTCAAAAACAACTCGCAATTTCGTAGACGTACTATCATCCTTAATAACGCAATGATGAGGTAGAAAGTACCTGCACTTAGAAATCATTCTTTCAGAAACTAACGACATATGACCAAGGTGCTCATATTCCTTCATGAATAAGCTATATCTTGCCTTCAAATTAGGGTTTATACTATGTTTGCGTTCAATATTCTCGAATCTGCGTTTAGCAGCTAAATAGGAATCACCAAATGAATCTAAGCTGCACTTAATGGGCAAGTGAACCGAATATTTGCCTGGTGATAAACGTGAATAATTACTTTTGAAATGTTCCTCACACTCGAGGTCTTCTTTAGAAGTTTTGGTGATTGGTTCATGAACATATTCAAATTCCCGAAAGCGGCGAACTAATTTGTCTAACTGAATATCATAATCAATTCCACTAGATGATCTTTTGCTTACAATAAATGTCGATAGTTGAGGGGTTTACTGCCAACCACCAGATAAAACCCATCCCAATCGAGTTTTTTGAAGAATGGGTAACCCAGGTGCCAACTTTATCCGCCCCACACAAATGAGTTCGAAGGAAAGTCCTGCTCCGATGAGCATATCGATGCGTTTTGGTATATTGAAAGCAGGATCGTCTAGTTGGATATTCGAAGGAACATTCCAATCATCGGTCATGACTGAAGCTCCCGGTTGATTATCAGTTATCGTTTGAGCAACAAGAGCAGCAATGTTTGTTGAGTAATCTGAAGTCCGCGACTTTAGTACGAGATTAACTGAGTAACCATCTGTTGCAAAATTTGCATCCCCAATTCCAGAAACCGAAGCGAAGGGTTTAGATTTAGGCAATTGAAGTTGGTTTACGAAGCGACTTGTGACGAAGTGAATCTGTGAGCCAGAGTCCAAAAGTGAGCGACAAGGTACGAAAGTTCCGGCACGATTCTTTACTAAAGCGATTACAGTAGCTAAAAGCACAACATAAGATGGAGATCGGGAAGCAGAGATGTCAGGCTGCGTTGGCAGCGTTGCAGTAATGGCATTAGCTTGGACAGAGTTCGATATTAATGGTAAATCGTTACTATTAGCTGATGGTAAGCGATTAAAATGTAAAAGCGTGTGATGCTTTGAATGACATTTTCGACAAGAACTAGATTTGCAATCACGCAGCTGATGGCCTTTCTTTAAACAGTTTAGACATAATAAAAGTTTCCTAACTCCTTTCTGGCGAAACCCGTTGGAAATTATAAATCGAATGCGCAAACACCCAGTAAGCTGTTTGAAGCAACAAAGGATTTTCTTTGGAGCGTACTCACGGGTTTTCCGGTTTTACCAAATGTTTCAGCTTGTGTTTGCAATGCATGCTCCACATTCTCGAGGGTACGGCATCGATGATCTTAAAATGCAGCTAATGATTCCCACGATGGTAACTCATTTATTGACCAACTTTCTTCCCATTTTGCTTGAGTTACTTTGTCCAACTTTTGAGTTAAAAACTGTACCAGTTTGTAGTCCGCTATTTGTTCTTTGTAGCTAAGTGACTGCAACGCACATATGTATATGCGAGTTGACCTTGTCCGACAACGCTCGCAGCTTGCCGACAGTACCATTTACTTTGTTTATCCCGAAAATCTCCCTGATATGTGCCTGAAAAATAAGACGTTTATTATCAAATCGTTTAATGAGGAGATCTAATGTGATTTTATAATTAGCCTCATTTATTTCCAACGATCGTATGGTGCTAAGAGCAGCACCATTCAAGCAAGAACGCAAATGTTGCAATTTGTCCACATCGCTTAGGTCGCTGTCCTTATCGATGACTGATGTGAACATCGAATAGAAATTTGTCCATTCTATATAGAATCCACTGAATTTAGGCAACGTTAATTGAGACAAACGAGAACGATTAGTATTCACTATAATAGGCTGGAATTCATTGCTGAATGTGGAACAATGTTGAGAAGCGCTACACTTTCCAATTTCACGTTGTAAAGTTGCTTTCAACTGAACAAAATTCATATCAAATTTGATAAGTAAATCACTTCCAATAGATTCAAAGTCATGCTCCTCCAAACTTCTGTGTGCAGCAAAGAAGTTTGATTTCAGTTCGTTTACTGAATCAATTATTGCCGCTTCGTCCATGCTTTGCAACCGCTCCGAGTCCATTATCAGCACTTATGCATTCAAGGCGTTTATACATGGCCTGGGTCCTCAACTTCAAAAATGTCACTTATGGGACTCTCATTTGCAGGAATGTCTCCAGCTGGAGTACCACCGATTGATTAGTTTAACGACATATCCCAAAAATTCAACCAATTAAAAATTTAACGAGGTTAAGTGATCAGCGCGGTAATGTATAGCGGATAACCGTACTGATCCGTTGAAGAAATTAGCGGCACCCTATAAACGGTGCTTACGGGTTAAAGTTACGTTAGAAATGTTTTCGCTTAAATATCCAAATTTACCGTAGTAGCGCTTTCTAGAAATCATGCCACTACTTTGCCACAAATCAAATAGGTTTTAAACCACGAGTTTGATTTATCGATTGTTCACTGCAAAATATGTCCACTATGTTACACTAGCACGGTGGCGCACGAACTAATAGTTTGATAGTTAATGTTAAGTATAACTATATCACCAATAAACACAAACAGCGATTACGTCGGGGTCACCAAAATGTTGAGCTATCAAGCCGTTTTGATAGCTTCGAATCGCGATATAAACAACGACGATATATATTTACAAAATATTTATTAATATAAATATATGTATATAAAACAACGAATAGAAAGTTACGTGGCTGGTGATTTACCAGGTGAATTGTGAATATAAGAACGAACTACAAAATAATGCGTGCGCAGGTATCGAATGTAAAAAGCGAAGTATCAACTAAGATGCTAGGCTTAGGCAAAGCTAAGCTTAATTTTTCTCACATGTGTGTATGTATGTATAAAAATATTAAAGGATAAAGGGAAACGAGTAATGCTGTGGTGGATATAGTGCTACCAGATAACAATTAATATTAAATATTTACAATGTTTTCTCACCACAGTTGGTGGAATATATAATATGTGCGCGTATAAATTTAGTAATCTTTGGTATAAATAATAACTTAAGATTAATGCTACTCAATATTGGTAGTTCCATTGTGAAAGGAGCTGCTCGGAACATATTTGTTGATTTATATTATTAAATATCGGACTCCAGTTGTATTCTTGGAGCGCTGCTTGATATGGTATTCTTTTTATGAAAGAGTTTTGTTTTCCAATGATGGTTTTACTTGTAATTTGTTGTCGTTTTAGGATTTTTATGTGAATCTCTTTGGATTGACGTTGTGTGGGATGATGCTTTGGTAAATTTCTTGGTTGGTTTAAATAAATCCTTTAATCGTTTCGAGGGACTATGTTTTTCTCTTTCTGGCAGACTGACCATGGATATTATTGATGATCCTTTTTTTGTTGCTGCACCACGTTGGGCGCCAGTTAATTTATTCACTCGGATTAGGAATAAAATAAATATAATTTTAAGTCAGCCAAAGAGATTGGTACTGACTGATCCTTTATTCGTATTGAAATATATTAAACTTAAACTGTACCTTTACAAGTAGTATACAGAACTTATTACTCGGCAGTCGATAATGATAAGGTGACCTAGAGGCTATTGTTCCAGTGGTTTATATAGGCTATGATTATCGCTGCTCATAATATAAATAATGTTAATGTTTGTTGTACTGATAGTGCACTTCTATTGTTCCAAGAAAGAGTTGTTTTGATGATTTTTCCTTAATGTTGTTTGTTTACTGAAACACAAGGCTGTTTTGATGTTTGTTTGTTTAGGATTGTTTGTTGTAGTAATATTATGCTATACTTGTGGTTAGCTGTTGCTATGCTGAGTTGAGCAAAGGCGTGTTTAAATGTTAAAGTATTAATTCGCGCTTCGACCAATATTTCTTGCTCTTCCACGAAGGCGTGATATTTTTCGGCGAAAACAAAAAACTGTTAAATATTACACAACAAATATGAGTTACTTATTGAAGATGAAATTTAAATTAATTAACTAAATAGATTAATTGTATAAAATTTTATGCAAAAACATTTGATTTCAATTCTCTGCATTTTTTATTTAATATTTCCAAAAATCAATTATTTTTATAGAAACAATAATAAAAAATAAAAAATATCGTTATGTAATCAATGAGCTACACAAATGAGTTAGTAGGTTATACTGGTTGCAAATGAACGCACGTGTAAAATTAATAAGAAATTTATAAGAAAAATACTCACTTCGATTCCGCACTAAATTCGCAAAGTAAATTTTTTTTCTGCACACTTCCAAACTCTTTGAACACATATTATATTTTGATATAATATTTTAATTATCTCGCGATATAAAATCACACAATAATAACATAAAAGTATGGGAACAGCGAAACTTTGTACATACAAAATAGAAAGCTGTGTTGTTTTGTGCAAATGCCGGCCATTGTTATGACGCTGCCTTCTTAGAAATGTTCATGTAGCAGGCTTCACACCGCCATTTACAGTTCAATTTCATTTTCACATGACATTTTGAAGCAAATTGTAAATCTAAACCATCCTCGAATCTCCTTGAACACACACAAAAAATTTTATCAAAATCAGTTCACGAAATATTTATATAAGATTAATCCATTTTAGTTCTACAGACGAATTTTTATTTATTTAGATATCTTTGGTATTTAAAAGATATATAGTATTTCAAGCTTGCATAGGCGATTTTGTAAGGAGGAGCTGAATTCGTCTTGTTTGTTGAGATTCTGGAAGATATGTGATAAAAATCTGTTTTTGGATATATTTTCAATATTATTTGCTTTTAAAACATGAACTATAGTAATTTGTTGATAAAGTTTCATGTTTTTCGTTCTGAAATATACAGAACCTTCTACCTTTTGTGCTAGATCCAGAGAACGTATATCATAGAGAAGGTCCACAGCGCGGAGAACGTAAAACTATTTTTGGCTTACAAGAACAGAATTCACGCTGTGAAATGTTAACATTTAACAGTTCTCTCATATACTCAAACAGAGAATACGAAGAGAAATAAATATACGTACTTTCGGCATATAATATCATGGCCCAAGCAGAGAATATTGAAGAAAAATAAGTTCTTTGCTATTCCACTTTTAACATCGAAAAATGCATTGCATGTATACGCATGTGCACATTCAGAAATTCAAATCATGATTTTATCACTTATCAATATATTACATGTGCGCGCGTTAATCTGCATACTTATATGTACATAAATTTGTATACACTTCCCAACAAATAATGCACAAGCATACAAACATACATATGAATATGTCACCAACAAACAATTTAAGCATTGTTCTACAAAACAAAAAAAAAAAAAACAATTGTCTAAATAGCAGAAGCATCACAAGTCAATATAGCAGCCAAATTGGAGAAGCCCAAATGTAGAAAATTTTACAACAAAAAAGATTTCATTCATAAACGCAGGCGCATATTCCACAAGCCACCTCCCTCCATTCATAAAAACAGAACATCTCCCCGAGCATGCCTTTGTCAGCAAGCGTCTTTTCGTGACGATGGCAAAAGCTAAAAATCATAAATTGAACATCTTCTGGTGTTTGTTCTGAGAAAGAAGTGAGAAAAGTAGCAACATAGCTGTTGTCGATTTACAATATTTGTCAATTCTAAAATATCTTTCTGTGGCTTCCAAAAATCAGCGCCGATATGTATGCGAGCTCATACAAAAACACGTGCTATGTTCGGACCGACAGCGAAAACATGTTTTCGTGGGAAAAAGTGGTTTTCGCACGAAAACTTGTGTTTTCGTCCTTGTAAAATCTGTCAAACGAAAACACAGTTTTCGCTGAAAACTGCTTGAAAACTTACATTCCACTCATAATAATAGGTGCCTGCTCTAGTTTAATCGATGTTTTTGGAAGACATATTTTGCCGGCCCTAAATTGTCGCATGATATTTGTTTACATTCCATAAAGAAATACAGCTGCTCACTGTTAAGGGGATTCTCTTGTTCTTGCAAAACCCTTGTACGGTGCACCAATTGCAGAATTTTCTCCTTGTTGCAATGACACAACAAACACACCCAAAAATTTATTTGCAATGGCTGTAAAATATATCAGGCCAAAACCCATGTTTATTTTCGTGCCGTCATATATCACTAGATTCGCAATGGGTGCTGTCTTGGCCTTGCATATTTCGGTAAAGGATTTTTGCATTTTGTGTCATCTTGAAAGAGTAAGAGAATCCCCGTATTGATAGTTGTCAGCGAAAACTCAGCGAAAACACAAATTGTCGGTCCGAACGACTTACGTTCCACAACATACAAATGTGTTTTCGAAATGTTTTCAATTTCGGTCCGAACATAGCAATACATACATATATACGCTAGCTTATTGGCGAGCAGCAAGGGAAGCGATAACAGTCGGCGATCGTTTGTTAGTTTCTTTCGGTACAGCTCGGTTTTTGTTTGCAAAAGCAAATGTTCTACAAAAGCATATTTTTATACTTAAACAAAATTGTTTCAACCATTGTATATTTCTTTCATGCATAACCAAACCATAATTGAGACAACGCAATACAAGTGTCAATGGTGGTGTTTGTGGTAAGCGCTTGAAAAGTCACGATGAGTACACGGGTTCGAATCTCGACAGAATTTATTTTTAATTTTTTCCTTTTATTCTTCCCTGACAATAAATTGTGAAATAAGGATTTTTCATTCTTTTGTCATTTTTGTTGAGCTGCCGGCACTGTTGCAACATTTCTTCTAAGCAGTTTTGCCATCGTGACGAGAAATAGTTTATTGGCAGCGTCGCGACGGTTGTGCGGGAAGATGTGTTGATACGTATGTTGTTACTGTTTTTGCTTCATTCATATTTTAAAACGTTTTGTAGCCACATACACATCCACGTGTTTCTTTGTTTGGCTGAAGTTATATTTATGTTGGTATGGTTGTGATAGACAAGGGATTCTCTGCTACACATATGCATGTACATACATGTGTACATATACACTTGATGCTTTGTGTTTTTAGCGACTTAGCTCTAATTTTTTCACAGGCGAATGAATATTTGTGAGTATCTACATACATATGTATGTTTTCTTCTAAAGCTTGCGTGCGTATGCCATAGAATTGGTATGAATGTGAAGGTCATTCATATTTTTTAAGGAATGAAAGGAAAGACATGTTTATATGAGCACATTTCAGTTCAATTGGCAGATCTTCCTTTTGTAATATTCGAAATAAATATAACTTTTTTGAAATAATTTAACAATTAAAAAAGAAAATAAAATTATTTTTAATTAAATTTTTCACGATTTTGTAAAAAAATTAAAGTTTTTACCATTTTTCTGAAAAAAATGGTTTATATCATACAAGATAATCGCGCATGTGTGACTAAGAAAATGCTTCTTTACATTCTTTGTGTGACTTTGTATATTTTTCTTCAAAGCATTTTTCTTTATTCATTCTAGCATGAATTCAGTCGTTTTACATATACTCGTATTTATTCCAGAGAACGTGCTCATTTCTGCTAAATAGCAGCGAGAGTGGTGAAATTCCGTATTACAATCTTATAAGTTCTGTTAGCCGTCCAATCGAACATCATACAGAAATCAGTTTGCACCTTCTCTATGTTTTATGTTCTCTGACTGAGTTGTTTTGATGATACGTTGCTCTTTAGTACGCAGTTACAAGTCTTCTTTTTAGGCGTGTTTGAAACAGGAATGTACTAAAGCATTAGCCAATGAGTTTAGGTGAACTCGGAGCTTAGATATGTATTTTATTACGCTGATCTCTACTTCTATCTTTACCATAGGAATACCAAGATCTTTATGGATATTTTCATTACGCATGTATCATGGCGGATAAATGATTATTCTAAGAATTTTCGATTGAAACCTTTGTATTATATGAATATTAGTTGCATATGTTGGTGCTACCACAGTTGAATGCCATACATCCAAATCGGTTTTATGATCGCATTATATAAAATCACTTTGTTGTCTAGGCTAAGTTTAGAGTACTTGTTTAAAAGAAAATTTAAATTTGCACCCCTCATCTTCATGCATGCTATTTAGTTAGATATATGTTTTGCATGTAAGTCTTATATCTAGGTGAATACCAAGATAAGTTACTTCATTCATCTGTGGTACTAAAATATTATTAATTTTTATTGCTGGGCACATCTTTGGTCTTATTGAAAATAACATGCTTACACTAATTTTCATTCAGTTTTATACGCCAGTAAGCTAGCCATTCTTCAGCAGAACTTAAGGGCTCCGCTATTATTCTTGATTCTATTTTGTGGCATTTGTTGCAGAGAATACATTATTAACAGTTGGAACATCTGCTGTATAGTTGCTGCATATATTGGGCCTAAACACTTGTTTCAGACAAGGCGACTCCCTATAGAGCTAAAGAACTTAATCGAGCAGGTATAATCTTTTATAAGAGCGTACAGCTGCTGGCCATTTGATATCATCGGCTTCAATATCCGCGCCGTTAGTTCTGCTTACTTAGGACTGGTAAAGGAAGCAAAGCAGATGGGTCTGGCAGTGAACGAGGGCAAGACGAAATATCTCCTCTAATCAAACAAACAGTCGTCACACTCGCGACTTGACTCTCACGTCACTGTTGACAGTCATAACTTTGAAGTTGTAGATAATTTCGTCTATTTAGGAACCAGCATTAACATCACCAACAATTTCAGCCTGGAAATCCAACGCAGGATTACTCTTGCCAACAGGTGCTACTTCGGACTGAGTAGGCAATTGAAAAGTGAAGTCCTCACTCGACGAACAAAAGCCAAACTCTATAAGTCGCTCATAATTCCCGTCCTGCTATATGGTGCAGAGGCTTGGACGATGACAACAACCAAGTCCGCCTGAAAATCCAACGCAGGATTACTCTTGCCAACAGATGCTACTTCCGACTGAGTAGACAATTGAAAAAAAAAATCCCCTCTCGACGAACAAAAGCCAAACTCTATAAGTCGCTTATAATTCCCGTCCTGCTATATGGTGCAGAGGCTTGGACGATGGCAACAACCGATGAGTCCACGTTACGGGTTTTCGAAAGAAAGGTTCTGCGAAAGATATATGGTCCTTTGCGTATTGACCACGGCGAATATCGCATTCGATGGAACGATGAGCTGTACGAGATATACGACGACATTGACATAATTCAGCGAATTAAAAGACAGCGGCTACGCTGGCTAGGTCATGTTGTTCAGATGGATAAAAACACTCAAGTTCTGAAAGTATTCGACGCAGTACCCTCCGCGGGAAGCAGAGGAAGAGGAAGATCTCCACTCCGTTGGAAGGGCCAAGTGGAGAAGGACCTGGATTCGCTTGGGATATCCAGTTGGCGCCACGTTGCGAAGAGAAGAAACGACTGGCGCGCTGTTGTTAACTTGGCTATAATCGCGTAAGCGGTGTCTACGCCAGTAAAGAAGAAGAAGAAACACTTCTTTGTGATACACCAACCCTTATCTGTCGTTCATCAAATATGAAATCTTCCACTTTAACCATAAAGTGTATATTTTTGAAATAAGACTCCAACGTTTTACACAATTCTAAAGGTAGAATGTTTTTAATCTTATATATCAGGACGTCATGCTGTGAATCACGACTGTGCTAAGTCTTTTCAAGGTCAAGATAATCTGGGACTTTTCCATGAAAGTGGGTATTATCCGGAACTAGGAATTGCCTTGAAGAGAGCAATATTTACTAATTAATTTAGCTTATTTGGGGTAATATTGTCATGTTCTGGCGACTTTTTTAGATTAAATTCTTTTATAATTGTAAAAATTTCATAAGCCGAAGTTTTAAAAAAGTCGAGCAACTCATTAGCTGTGTTTGGTGAGATTGACAGCTTAAAGTTGTTTTTCCGGCAGTTTGATTGAAATATCTTTTCAAAATGGTTTGCAAAACAATTAGCCTTTTCCTCATAGTTTCAGGACCAATTTCCACCCAAGTCTCGTATAGCAACATGCCTACATTGACTGTTCATGGACTTTTAGGCTTTCCAAAGGGAAAGCTTGAATTTGGACACAGCTTCTTTATATACATAGTAAGAATATAATAATAAAAGAAATGAAGGATTAAAAACATATGATAGCGTTGCCTTTAGGAGTTAGGTAGAGTTATATTTTAGGAGTGCTGCGCCGAAGATTAAATTAACGCCTTAATGATTATTCGAGGTTGCCACATATATATTAACGTATAGTTGATTTTATTGAAGCTAAGTGAAAGGGGAGCGGTTTATCTGCCCCTCTCGTCTTGCACACCTATTTTCATTTACAAACTTTTTTATTTCTCTGTTAGTGATTTGTCTGGGACCAGGCGGCTTATGCAAGGAGTTTTTGTTCGGTGTTGCTAAGACAGCTGTGTTAGTTATTATATCAATGAGCTCTCTTATGCGTTCGTCAATATCTCTTCCTGTATTTATTTTGTACTCAATCTTAACGTGGCTACTCACATATTTTATTATATTTAACCAGTTCGTTTTATAAGATGTTAGACCCACTTTTGGATCAACGAGAGTGATTAGGAGATAGGTTAGTACATGTTCTGTTATGTGCGATTTATCTATATCTTTGATTACAGCAAAATTAATTCAATATTGTATTTATCTATCATTACACTAGGCCAATATGTCGGCTTACCTCGAATATTATGTTAAGTTTACTGTGCCTGTGTATAATAGTGTGATGCAGCTGTTTTTCTTTCGGGTTAATTAGTCGTGAGCTCCAATATGTGAATGGATGTCAGGCTTAAGTCCCAGCAGCGACTTTTAAAAGATTTTGTTTCAGCTTATAACTGTGCTGCAGCATGAGATTCTAACGTGTGTTGGTTTAATCGATTTCTAATTCTTCCACCAAATGCCTTACCATTTGTTTTTTTTGTAATATAGAGTATGTGGGATGTTGTGAAGGTCGCCTCCACGCTGGTGCATCCGGTCTAACGCTAAATGGCCTGCGGCCTTCACGGCCTTACAACTCCCTAGTCGACTTGTGGCACCAAAATTGTTCTTAGAGTAGGAAACTTATTGGATCTGTTAGAACCCTGAGCTGGTGGTGGAGGCATTCTGACACCTGAGTATGGTAGGGTAAAACCCTTCAGAAATGGCCGTCGGGCTAATGTCGAAACTACCTCCGTCCCGTTAAAACCCTGGCAGGCCTCAGAGTACGTTCTCCCCCGGCGTCGTTAAGTTGGCGTGTTAGGTGTAAGTTAAGAGGATTCCTTCTTTTCGCTGGTCAGCTCTGAACGTACTGCCTCATAAATGCATACGTCAACCCTCGCCTTGGCCTCATCATTGAGATAACCTTGGGACCATAAAAGGCGACTACCTTCCCGGGTATGGATAGCGGCTCTGAGTGGGGACACTTATAGCATGGATACATCAACAAACACTGACGAGAAGGTGACGAAGGGAGGTAAAGGGGCGTCAAAATTGACTCCCAGATCTGTCCCAGGTTAAGCGGCAAAGGTCGCACGAGAGAGAAACCTTCCTTGGCAAAAAACAGCAAACGGGGGCTGCGCCAATCTTCAGCGAGTCGCTTGATGGCACTCAAGCTGCGGATGCGGAGGAGAAGGCTGAAGGCGTTAGTGATGGCCAAAGACCATGGAAAACGACCCAAACTTCTCGGACGTGGCGAGTTCTGGAGGCGGTTCGTCGATCGGCGATTCAGTTTTCAGCTTCGAGCAATTGTTTTAGGAGATGAGGGTCGATCACGACTTGAGCGCTGAACTGGCCCTCCTAGAGGAGAGTATGAAAGATGAAATTCCTCCAGACTAACCTCCATCACGCAAAGGCGGCCTGCGCCAATCTACTGCTTTGTCTGGAGCAAGACGAAGCCGATGTGGTCCTGATCCAGTTGGCGGCCAAGGATGCAGTTAGAAATAGAGCCTGTATGCTGATCACAAACGAACTAACGGTATTTTGAAAAAGTGGAGGGCTGTCACGAGTCTTCTATCCTCGCAAAAAACCTTGTGTCCAAGGATGTAAATGAGAAGTGAACGCAGAGCAGTTAATAGACACTTCAAATGCTCCTTGATGCGTACTTCCCTTGTAACACGTCCTCTGCGGTGGTATCTCTCGAAGCGTTGCATGCTGACTAAACGGCCTTTGTCGACCTTCTGGATGAGCGTCACTTGACTTTGGCGATCAATTCGTGCAAACCGTTCACGTCCTTGGGACCGGACGGCATCATACAAGCGCAGTTGGAGTAGGCTGTTAAGGTATCATGCGGCTGGTTGGCACCGATCTATGCGAACCGCATCAGATTAGGTTACCTCCCCGGAGGCATGGAGACGGGTCAGAATTACGTTAATCCCGAAGGCTGGCAGGGACTCCCACGTCACGGCCAAGGATTTCAGGCCCATCAGTCTCTCCTCTTTTTTAGTAAAAACTTTAGAGAGACTGCTGGACTGGTATTTAAGAAGGCACATTCCGAGGGACTATCTATCTAGAGCGCAAGATGCGTATTGTAAAGGAAGGTCAGCGGTAACTGCCTGACTTCGCTGTTGGGACCTTCCTTGATATTGAGGGAGATTTCAACAATGTTCTGCCAGAGGCAGTCGTAACTGCTCTAGACGTTCTTGGGGTTGAATCGAACCTCAAGCACCTAGTTTTCAGTCTTCTCTGCGACAGAATGGGGCAGCGTGAGCGCGCGGCGGAGTGTGAGCAGGGGAAGACCTCAGGAAGGGGTTCTTTCTTCTCTACTATAGATCCTAGTCGTTAACGACCTTCTCAAAAAGCTAGAGGATCTCGGCTGTCAGGTGATTGCCTATGCAAACGATGTAGCACTTATGGTGAAAGGAAAGTTTCTAAGCACTGTGTATGAGTTAACGCCGGGATATCTCAGCGCTGTTACAAAATGGGCGGTCAGAAGTGGACTCGTCATCAATCCAAATAAAACAGAAATGGTTTTAGTTAGCAGAAGATACAAGATCCCTGTGGCACCGTTGCCGCTATTGGGAGGTGTTCGCCTACAACCGGCGGATAGAGTGAAGTATTTAGGGCTCCTCCTGAATCAGAAGCTTTCATGGAAGCCGAATATCGAGGAGAGAGCCATAAAGGTATCGATTGCGCTATACTGCTGTAGAGGTGCTATTGGCAAGAGGTGGGGCCTCTCACCGAAGGCGGTACTCTGGCTCTATGACACCATAGTCAACCCCATAGTATTCTATGGAGCCTTTATATGGTGGAGGGCTTTACAAAAGACCACACTTGCAAAGAAACTGGAGAGCGTTCAACGAGCTGCGCTCACCAGCATGTGTGGTGCATTAAGGTCTACCCTAACCATTGCACTTAGTGCAATTCTGAACATAACGCCGGTGGATATTACCGGAAGATGTACGGCCGCAAAGGTGGCTATTAGCCAGGGAATCTGGGTTCCTAAAGGAGCGTGTATCTGAACACTCGGATATCCTCACAAGCTTTGACTGCATACCAGATCATCTGGATCATGAAGTCGCCTTAGCTGAGCCTCGCGGCTACTTGGTCAGCGATGGGCCAGCATTGATATCTGCGCGTACGCAAAAGCCTTTTGGCCCAAAGATAGATCGCAGGAGATCTAGTGATCTCTTTGCCCTCAGTAAGTCTAGCCTCTCATTAATGTTGGGGCTCTTGACGGGCTACTGTCCTATTGGCATACATGCTGTAAGACTGGGAAGCTTACGGACGCCGCATGCTTGGAAGAAGATTTTTTTTTTTCAAAATTATTTTATTTACTAAATCTGCTTTTTCCTAAAGCCTAACAATAAGTAATAAAATCTTAAATCTATTTAAAACTAGACAGGCTCAAGCAAGTGATTGAGCTGTTTTGGTTATACGTCGCTCTTTAATACGCACACACATCTCTTCTTTTAAGTCGCGTTTGATCGCAGGAATTACCATAGCATTAGCCAAAGGATTTGGGTGATCTCGGAGCTTAGATATATATTTAATTCTGCTATCTTCTACTTCTTTCCTTACCATAGGAATACCAAGGTCTTTATGGATATTTTCGTTACGTATGTACCATGGTGAACACGTGATTGTTCTAAGCATTTTTGATTGGAAGCTTTGTATTAGATCAATATTAGTTGCACAGGTCGTACCCCACAGTTGACTGCCATAATCCAAATCGGCTTTATGACCACATTGTATAAGAGCACTTTGTTGTCTAGGCTAAGTTTGGAGTTTTTATTAAAAAGCCAAGTTAAATTTGCAGCTCTAATCTTCATACATGCTATTTTACTTCTATCTAGGTGAATACCAAGATATGTTACTTCGTTCGCTTGGGGTACTAAAATATTGTTTATTTTTACTGCCGGACACTTCTTTGGTCTAAGCGAAAATGTGATATGCTTACACTTTTGTTTATTCACATTTATACGCCAGTTCGCTAGCCATTCTTCGACAGAACTTAACGCCCGCTAATATTCTTGATGCTAAAATGTGGCATTTGTTACGGCTCACTATAGCTGTGTCGTCCGCAAAAGTTGAAGTTAATATGTTATTAGCTGGTGAAGATCTGCTGTATATATGATGTATAGTGTTGGGCCTAAAACACTGACCTGGGGTACACCAGCCCTTATCTGTCGTTCATCAGATATGAAATCTCCCACTTTTACCATAAATTTTCTATTTTTAATATAAGACTCCAATGTTTTACACAATTCTAAAGGTAGACTTTTTTTAATCTCATATAAAAGACCTTCGTGCCACACCTTATTAAACGCCTGCGCTACGTCTAGAAATATTGCTGAACAGCACTCCCTGTGCTCAAACACTTTTCTTATCTCGTTAGCAATTCTATTTAATTGCTCTATTGTGCCATGTGTCGCACGAAAACCGAATTGATGGAAAGGAGACGTCTTTGATAGTAATACTTTTTCAAATACTTTTGAAAGACAGGGTAGAAGACTAATTGGTCTGTATGAAGACGGCTGTGCTAAGTCTTTCCTAGGTTTATCTATCAAGATAATCTGCGACTTTTTGGATTAGTGGATAGTATCCGAAACTAAGAATTGCATTGAAAGCAAAGAGAGCACCTCTTCAGCAATAATTGGTAATTAATCAATTAGTATTTTTGGGGAAATATTATCATGCACCGACGACTTTTTTGGATTAAGTTGTTTGATGATACCAATAATTTCAGAAGGTGAAGTTTTAAGAGACTCGAACGACTCTTTAGCTGTGTTGGGTAAGATTGACAACTTAAAGTTATTCTTTGGCAAATTGGGTTAAAATACCTTTTCTAAGTGATTTGCAAAGCAATTAGTCTTTTCCTCGTCACTTCGAGCCCAATTTCCACCCAAGTCTCGTATAGGCATGTTGGAGTCTGTTGGCGGCTTCATGGATTTTGAGCTATCCAAAGAGAATTTTGCTTGTTTGAATTTGGACACAGCTTCTTTATAGACATCTCGGTGTTGAGTTTTCGTCACATTTAAGCGCTGAAAGGAAGGGGAACGATTTATCTGCCATTCACGTCTTCGCGCCTTTTTTCATTTACAAGCATTTCTATTTCTCTATTAGAGATTTTTCCGAAACCAAGTGGCTTATAGCTTTTGTTTGGTGTTGCTAAGACAGCTGCGCTGGTTATTATATCATTGACTTCTCTTTTGCTTTCGTCAATATCTCTTGTGTGGCATTGTTTTTAAGATATATACATACATACATACTATATTAACATTTGGAAGTAGGTTGTAGGTCACCACACACCACACACCACACAGATATTGCGTAGAGTGCAATATCCTTTCGTGTGTCTAAACTCTTGGCAGTTTCTGCATTGTTTTCGGACATTTCTCTTATGTGGGCTTACAACGGTAATTCTGCGATGGTGCAGATTTTTTAGATTGTTCACGGAGCAAATTGAAAACACGTCCGTACACCTTGAACGCTTAAAACTGCGCCAAATGATTGGCAATGTTTGCATTGCGAAATCCTCTTACACAGTTTTACCGGTTCAATAGAAACAATTGAATTTAATATAGTTTGGATTCCTAAATCTTTTTTATGCTCCAAAAACATTTGGAAGGAAGTTTTAGTTTTTAATTGAAATCGATTGACAGCACTCAGTGCATTTAAACCTTGCACTTTTAAGTCAAAAATAATAGATCTCGGATCATAGAAATTGTGGGAATTTTTTAAATCCATTCAGTTTCTCCAGCTAATTCTTCGTCATCCTTTGAGAATTCAACATTATTTTCCGAACTCTGAATTTTGTTTACATCAGTGGACTTAAGGGGCTAGGGGAGATATCCGTTCATTTTTTTATAAGAAAGTTTCGAAGTTCTTTGGACATAATGAGATATATTTTAGCTATGTTTAACGACTTTTTACACAAATGTTGAAAAATAACAGAGTTATGTGCTTTCTTCGGAGGCGACAAAAAAAGAGTGCCCCAACTGCTGACATGATTCCAGCCGAATGAGTAGCTGAAACAAACAAATTAAAAAAGGTTATTAAATATACAATGACTTACGATTTTTGAAAAATATCAGAAATTAACAAAATGGCGTAGTTCTGAAAAAAAAATCGTTTTTTTTTAAGGTAAAAAATGGTAGTTTTCTTAGTGCCAAATTGACAATTTTCAACTAATCGTTAAGACCGTATGTCATTGTACAGTAAACTTATTCAATAATACTCAGTTTCAATTCGAAGTCGATCGGTCACATTTTCGTTAAGATACGATTTGAGCAATTTTGAAAAATGTCGTTGAAAACACGTTAGATGTTTCATTTATATTTGTTTATACCTGCGAGTGGGCGCTTATTAGAACGCTGCCATACTAAACCATTCAAGATACGACCTTGCAATTTATACTCGCAAGGTGTTATGCAAAATAATAATGTAAACCACTGTTGGTTTAGAATACGCTTAAGTTAAGCATTTGGTTTAGTTAATTGTTGAAAATAGTTATTGAATATAAGTTACGAAGTAATTTTGTTACCTTCCAAGATATAAGAATACCGAAAAACTAAACACACACGGATTATAAGCCGATCTTAATAAATGCGCACATATAGTGATAGAAGACTAAGCACATTCAAGATTGATCTTATGACTCAATGGGATGAATAATAATAAATGTGATGAAAAATAAGCTTCTGGTTTCCGTTAAAAGTAAGGTTACAATATTGCATATACAACACTGACAAAATCAAAAAACTATGTAATTATAATCGTTTCAATCCCAACACAAGTAATTATAGTCAGCGTTTTCAATGCCTGGAGCTCTACTAGTGGCCCACATGTAGCAACCAAAGAAACAAAATCCTAGAAGACTATATACGACGGCTTACGCTTTTTAAAATATAATTCGTTTACGATTGTAAATCTGATCCTTTGTTCTTCTGTTATCGTCCCCAAACTAAACAGCTAGAACTATATAAAAAGGATCTAAATAACTCTGCGAAAGGTATTCTGCTGCACATCCTACTTCTTCTTTTTTACTGGCGTGAACACCGCTTACGCGGTTATACCCGAGTTAACAACAGTGCGCCAGTCATTTCTTCTTTTGCAATGTAGCGCCAAGCGAAGCCAGGTCTTTCTTCACCTTGTCTTCTTCACCTTGTCTGCGACGAGTGTTGCGTTGATGACAGGAGATATTTCGAGTTGCCCTCTTTCACAAAGTGACCCATTTGCTACACTGTCTTATCCATTCTAGAGAAAACAGAACGAACGGTTGTATGCTCTTATAAAAGATGGTTGAAGGCTGGAGAAGTGTTCCCTTTATAATTTTAGTACGTTCTGGGCATCAGTCACTAGATCATCTCTTTGGGTTCCACAAGTTTATACTTTTCGTAGAATTCTCGAGCATTACCCCTGTCGTTTCCCTCTTTTGCTCTCGGTATCTATCTCACCCCGCTTGTGTTGTGGTTGATTGTAACGTTGCGAGGTAAACAGTCTGTTTTCTCTCCAATGCGACACGGGACTGTACGTAAGGAGCTTGAAATGCCGTCTTACAGTTCCCTTATACCGAGTTGCTGATAAGTGCTCCCAGAGAGCAGGAGTGTAAGTCGAGTAGAGAATATAATAAGGTAAGGAATATAATAAGGTATATTTTCAGCTAGCTTTTAAGCTTTTTTTTTTACAAAAATGTTGAAAAAACACGGAATTTTGCGCTTTCGCGCCAAAGAAGAGTGCCCCAACTTTTGACATGGTTCCAGCCGAATAAGTAGCTGAGATAAAAAAATTCAAAAAGGTTATGAAAGTTGAAGGTATTTCCTTTACAATGAAAAATATCAAAAATTAACAGAATGACGTAGTTTTTTTTAGGTGAAAAATTGTATTTTTTAAGCCAAATTGACAATTTACAACCAATCAAAAAGATCGTAGGACATTGTATGGTGTTCAAGAATACTCAGTTTTAATCTGAAGTCGATCGGTACGTTTCTCGTTAAGATGATGTCAGCAATTTTAAAAGGTGTCTATTCGAGAAAAACGCGTTTAAACTTTCACTTATATATGTTTATTCCTGCGAGCGTTCGCTCTTTAAAATGCTTGTGTTCAAAAACTATTCAAGATACGACCTTGTCGATTTCACAGGCTATTTTTGGAAATATAAACTATCGAAAAAGCGTAAACATTTTTTTGTTTAAATTGACCCAATGGTATAGCCTCTTAAGTTTCAGATTTTCGGCTTTTAAAATATTTATTTCTAATGAGATGTTCGTACATATTTGTTCTATTTCCTAAAGCTTTTTGTGTAACACTTCAATAATTAGAAGTGGTATATCAATAATTTGCATCACTTTTAAAATTTGATTATAATGATATGGACAATTGCATATTAACAATTGAAAAAAAGTGCAATACAAACAATTCTTGGCAACCCCATAACTCAGTTGCCTTGTGAATAATTATTGATATAAGTTATTAGTATACTTTTAAGCTTAGGTACAATAAGAAATATTTTGTGGCGCAAAAAAGTCCAACAAAAGGTGATACCGATGAAATAACAAACCTTTAATCCAAATTCGTCAGTGGTTGTATGTCGCTGCTTCTGCACTCCAATGCACCTCAATTCCGCACTTCGGATTCTTCGGGATTTTTCAAGATTATTATTTAATAGCCACACATATGCAAGTAGGGAGGAATGATGTTTGCCATTACAAGTGAATTAGCGATTTCTAAGTAATTAAGCAATTGTATTATACGATGAGTATGTAGCACAAGCTAATAGACCGTGGTCTTTTTTGCATATTTCGCAAGCAACACGACAATGAGACAATGAGATGTATTTTTTCGATAATTAGTGATGGTTTTTCATTTGTGTGGTGGTGATCATACCTTTGGTTTTCCTCACGATTAGTGGAAAAAGTTTACATGTTGGTGAGAAACAAAAATTGTGATGGTGGTTAACCAAGCGAGTAGAGTTTTAGTAGAGTCAGCCCAATTTTTTTTTTTTACATTGTGGTTAAGTGTAGATAGGACGGATTATAGTCAACAATGTTAGCTAAAAGGATCGCACTGCAGAGTTCCAATCTGGGTAGGGATACTGTTTTGATTTTTTCGCTAAGAGATTTGTACACATTTATACGAATATTATATCCTACTAAGACAAGAAAGTAAGTGGTTGGCATATGCTTTTTCTGAAGCATCAGAGAAAACGTGGAATTCGATTATGACTGTGGGGGAAAAATGGATACATCTGGGTATTTCAATTTTGCTTATATTAACATAGTCCCTGACGAAACTGATCCATCAATGAAGGGTGAGTGGCTTTAGACTTTCATCCCTATCAGAGTTATTTAACCATAGTTGTTGTATTATCATTACTGCCTTGATTATTATTGGACTAAGCCAACCAGCCGAGTTAAACAATTTTGCTATGTCTGATATAACTTCAGATGTGTGCAGCTTTTTTCCCCATTGGGTTGACGAGGAAGAAAAATTAATGTTTTTTTGAGTTCCATCGAATGTACATGCTTTTTGTGTTTATGGTCTCAAAATGGATGACTTATTCCGTGATCTTGTGGAAGTCCATTTAAAATGTGTTGGTGATTGGAGGTTCATTTTCGCAGAGCGAATTCTTGTGTTTTCCGGTGACTTTCTTAATAGGATCCTTTGGAACCGAGTACGATTAGGGTCAAGAAGTTTTAGTTTGAACTTTTACTGAATATTCGCACAAATGAGTTGGAAGCATAACCAATTTTGAATCAGAATAACATGATCTTTCTGTAAGTTAGGTCCCATGCGTAAGACGTCAATTAATTTTTTATTGTTTGACGTGAGACAAGATGCATTAAATACCTCACGCAATTTCGTGGTTTTACGATCGAGTTTAATGACTTCATGGTGCGGTAAATAATACTAGGTCGTTTTATGCGGAGGGTTATATTCTACATTTTTCATTTGCCCAAATTTCAATAATTGCCTTAACAAATTCTGCTTTTACTACTCTTGAGTAGGGCTTGTTTATTTCTAAAGAATTGTGCTAACACTATGTGTCTAGAGTACCCAATACCATTACTATGCAATTCTGAAGAGAACATAACGCCCCACTGAATTACAATGGATAGTTCTTTGAAAATTTACCTCACAAATTTGGTCGGATTTGGAAACTACGGATTCATTTGGGATTTACCCCACCTCCCAAAATCGTCAAGTTGTGGGTTCATGTCCTTGCGGAATGAGACCATGGCGAAATTTGGAAGAGTTGGGTTATGGTTCCGGACAAGATCCATCCGAATTCTGTCACTTACTGAACCGAGTTTAACACTTGAATAGATATCACTGCCGATTAGTATATCCACGGATCTAGGTTTGTGGAATTGTGTGTCTGCTAGAGTGAATCCACTGAGACACTTCCTTGGATCTATATGATATGATGGTAAATTATCAGATAGGCTATTTAGTATAAATTCTTGTGCTGATACCCTATAATTTGTGTTTAATTGTGAGAAAAGCGTGATTTCACAAATACTTGTTCGTTTTGATGAAACTGTATTGTTCAGTTCAGTCGGTAGATTGAGTTAGGTTAGATTAGATGGCTGATCAAGGATCGCACGTGGACTACTATATGAAGTCTTTTGTAAGGCCATAGAAAAAGAGAACTCCTGTGTTCGAACTATAAATTAACAAAACGCTAAGTGGACAATACAAATTTGCAAAGGCATTTTATTTCCATTCCCGCCAACTCGGTTGACTGTCTGAAGGTAGCGCTTCTAAGTGCTTAAGTCTTGATCTCCCAAACACGGAACAGTCAAGTAGAAAGTGTTGAATTGTTTCCACTTAATCTTCGTCCATTATTCTTGTGGCAGATGCAAATGCAGAACACGCGAAGATACGGGAATACCGATCCGCTCTCATTCTACCGATAGCTGTTCTAGAGTATTTTTCTTGCTATCTCATCAGCTTTATAATTTCCTGCGATTCCACTGTGGCCAGGAACCCATACCAGTTTTATTACCAAGACACTCGATTCTACTGATACCGAGGTTAGGAGTTCTTTAACCAGCCCTGAACGCACTGTTAATAAGTTCAAGGCTAGTATCGTAGCCACCAGAGTTCGGTTTGGCGACTCTATGATCCAAGTGATCTGGTATGAAGTCAAAGTTTTTGGGGATGTCCGAGTATTTAGACCCGTGTTCTTTTAGCAACCTAGATTCTCTGATACTGATGGAAACTTTCGCAGCCATTCACCTTCCGGCGATGTCCACGGGCAATATTTACAGGATGACGTTAAGTGCCATAGTTAGAGTGGATCTTAATGCACCACACATGCTGATAGGCGCGGGGCGTTGAACGCTCTAGAGTTTCTTTGCAAGTGGAGTTCTTTCTACAATCCTCCATTACATAAATACTCCATAGCTATGGCTTGGATATGGTGTCGTAGAACCCGAGGACCCCTTCCGATGAGAGACCCTACCTTTTTCCAATGGCTTCCCTGCAGCAGATAATCGATGCCTTTTTTGCTCTCTCTTTGATGTTCGGCTTCCATTAAGGCTTCCTGTTCAGGAGAAGCCCTAGATATTTCACTGTATCCCCTGGTCGGTGACTGACGTCTTCCATTCGCGGCAGCTGTACATCCCAGTTTTATTTGGGTTGACGGCGAAACCGTTTATGAATACTCTATTCATTGCGACGCGAAAATACCCCTGCGTCAATTTATAAACGGTATTCAGGAACATTTCTTTGACCCTAAGCGCTACATCGTTTGCAAAGACAATCACCCTACAGCCACGATCTTCAACTTTTTAACAAGCGTTTCCTCAATCTGTTTCAGTCACTCTGTCGCACAGAAGACTAAAAATGAGGTGTTTTAGGTTTAACTCATCCCCAAGACCGTCCATAGCATATACGACTGCTTCCGGTAGGACGTTATTAAAAGATTTTTATTTATGTTATAAGTAGGTAATGGGGTATTTGAAGCGTTATCAGGGTTTGAACTAGTGAATCTTGGTATTTCCGGAGTGGAATTAGGTCGAGAGCTTGATTCTCTGTGTGTAAGAGTATTATGTTTTTTGTGATATTGACGAAACGAGTATTTGCCCATGCAGTTCTTGTAGCTCTGCGATGTAGCTTAACAGTTATGGCAATATCTAAATTACTTTTTATTGTAGAGATACGTATCTACTTCCACAGTTTTTCTTAGTTTTGAACTATAAATATATATATTAATTTCAGGTTTCAACTTTTCGTGTCAATCTCAATGTTAGTTAAACAGTTATTAACGGTTTGTTTTTGTTTTTCATATTGGTTGACAAAGTTTTTCCAGCCAAGTATGAAGCCATCGTTTTTCAGGAGTAATTTTTGCATTATCTATCTTGCTTTGTCCTGAGTTTTCTGAACAAGGTGAAAGAGTCTTTTAGCATTACTAACCCTTGGGTTATGGATATACAAGACGGTAACAATATTCCGAAAGGTGGGTCAAGTCGTATGACCTTGACCTTCGTTAAAGCATATCTGTGCCGCATGGTTGATGATGAATTGGGAGAGAGAAATCCATCATTGTGGCTTCTGAAGTTCTTACCTAAATATGGTGGGTTGACGTATGGTAAATGTAGGCATCTTCTAAGGAAGAAAACAGCTGAGAGTGTACACGAAGACCTTAGAGAGTTAATTCTACCCCGTTCGCAGAAACTCGGACTGACGTATGGAACGACGTAGTGCATTTAACGTCTAGATCTTAAAATATTGCTTCGCTCTATGGATATTTTCGTCCCGAAAAAATAACGGTTTGGTGCGGTTTATGGGACGGCAAGTTACTGTAAATGGGAATAGCTACTGCTCAATGATAACCGAATATTTTTGTACAGAAACGGATGATAAGGACTTGGACAATATGTGGTTTCAACAGGACTGTGCCACACGCGGCGCCAAGTGAGGAGAACGTGTTATCCCACGAAATGGCCTAGTCATTTGGCAAAGAAGGTCTATGCCAACAAGCCAGCGACGATTGATGATCTTCGTACGAACATCGAACATTAAATTGCAGCAGTATGATTTATGCTTTAAAACCGTCGGGCAGAGAACGTAAATTATAGAGAAGGTCAAACAGCTGATAAGCGTATGAACTGTCAAAAGCTAACAAAATGCGATCAGCGTGTTTCACCTCAGCTAGGTAAGAAGGAGAAATTTTAACAGTGGCGCGTAAACAGAGCGAATTATTCTCAGAAATATGCATCGCTATTACAGACGCATTTTGGCCTTTTGCTTTAATTTTTAAACGTTTACATGCCATCATATTAATTGATATGATTATCATTTTGCGAATTTTTATGAATACATGCAAAACTGATAACATTCTAATTAAATTATGGTATTATAAATATATATATTTGTAGTAAATGGGTAAATCACAGTTAATTTTTAAATTTTTGTTATGTTTGGTAATATATTATAATTTCATATATGAATATGTTTGTATATGTATATGCTATATATGTATATGAGATACTATCATAATATCTTAAAAAACTTAATATATTACAATAATATTGTATGAAAATTACATTTATTAATTGAAATTTTCATACGCATCTAGATATTAGCACATAGTTACATATAGTATATATTTAAGTTGAATTCAAATTCACATCGTGATATTTTCATTTATCAGTAAAAAGTATGCACGCTCTGCTCTATATGTACATACATATGCATATGTTTACGACATTGCCGAACAAATAATGTCCCTCTCACGTAGTAATACCTAGCCGGTGGTTCCGTGGCAGTATCCTGTCACCCACAAAAACTACGAACACTGTTTTAAATATGTGTGTATGACATATGTGCGTATGCATACACAACATACATACTTACATCCGTTCATATTTAGATATGTCACCCGCAAAAACTACAAATATTGT
This sequence comes from Bactrocera correcta, assembly GCA_027475135.1. Taxonomy (NCBI): domain Eukaryota; kingdom Metazoa; phylum Arthropoda; class Insecta; order Diptera; family Tephritidae; genus Bactrocera; species Bactrocera correcta. Next base: position 59,595,328 of record CM050322.1, read on the forward strand.
TCTTCAAAAACAACTATCGTCTGGAATAGCATCAGTAGCGTCACAAATCAATATGTCAGCCAAACAGTCGATGCCCAAATTTGTAGAAAAACACACAACAACAACATTTCCATTCATGAACGCAAGCGCATTTTCAACAGCAAACTTGCTGCATTCATAAAAACAAGCACCTTTACATCTCCCCGAGCATGCCTTTGCCAACAAGCGTCTTTTCGCGACGATGGCAAAAGCTAAAAATCATAAATTGAACAATTTCTAATATTTGTACGAGAAGGAAAAAGTTACAACCCCGCAAATATAAGTATTCAAATATACTAGAATAAAATTGACAACATAGTTTACATAGTTTATTTCTCGATTTTTAAGTCAAGAAATATATCAAAGAAAATATTCAATATTCCTCTAATTTATGTGTACAGTGATTCCCTGCTAAATAGTACTCCGATTAAATGAAAATCATCCCTCTTAACGGCCTATATCTTGCTGCATCAATGTTTTTTGAAATACATAGATATTATTGTTTTGAGTACCACTCGCTTAAGTATCCGCACTCGTTTATGTGCCATATTATATTTTCATTTTTAACAAACCACAAAAATCTCTATCTTTGTTTGTGTCATATAACCGGGATGGACTGTATTTGTCAAAGAATGTAAAACCAGCGTTTGAAAAACTACGCTACTCCCGTAGAATTTCATTTAGTTCTTGCTACCGCTCTCACTTTATCGGGAGCCACAGCAAAGCCTTAGCGTAACAATGTAAAAGTGCTCTAATCTGCTCTGAGTTTTGTTGAATCATCAAATAATTCATACAAAAAATGTTATGCAAATCATTTTGGCGCTTGTTGCATCAAGTAACTTTATAAATTTAAAATCAAATATTTTAAGAAATTTATAATAGAGTATATTAGGTAATAATTGATTAAATTATAAAATAATTTTTATATTATGTAAAATATTTACCATTTTTATATTACCAAAAACATCATATATTACCAATATATTACAATACTCAATTACTATGAATTTTCTAGATTAATTTTAACTACACATACTTTCCCTTTTTTTACTTATTCGTAACCGGCATCTTTTAAATTCGCTTAGGCACAGGCACCTTCTTAGTAATTCGCGCAACCCAATTAATTTGTTCGTCTTAAAACAAACTGCCTGGATCAGAAGCCAAATCAGTATAACCCACATACTAAGCATGTATGGTAATGAAATTTTTTGCTTATTTCTTACTATTTTTGAATTATTAACATGATGCTTACATTAAATTTGATCAAATTCTTATAATTTGATATATAATATTTGTATTTATGAGTTGTATTGAATTTTAATATAAAGAGATATAGTAAAAAGTATCCTACATATGTCCTTACCCTGCTTATAAATTACCTTACCACCAATTTTAAGCCAAATCGGTTCAGCCGTTCTTGAGTTATAAATGGTGTAACTAATACGACTTTCTTTTATATACTATATACATAGTATGTTTGTACTTGTAGATGACAGAAAATAGCAAAAAAAAACAACAAACACGTGCGGGAGCTGTAGTACATGAAAATTTTCATTAGCTCCGCTCTGCTACCGCTCCCACTTTTTTGTTACCGCTACGCCAGAGCATAGCGCAGCATTTAATTCTTTGCTCTCGCTAGTTAATTTTTACATTAAATAAAATTGATTCAAAAGACTATGAGCAGCACCGAAATGTTTACTCTTTACTAATACTCTTAAGACTAACTTATTACATGGTCCTTACTTCTATTTATACTACTATAAAATGTTTACTTATTACTAGTTGATAGTTTGTTTAGATATAATACCACTTATTGTTTGTTTGAATAAATCTAAGTGCTACTTACACTATTGAGATGCTGGTTGTTTACTAGTAAATAACTATTTGGGTTGCTATTGTTTGTTGTGATGATAGTGCACTTCTATTGTTGCAAGATAAGGTTGTTTTGATGATTTTTCTTTAATGTTGCTGGTTTACTGAAACAAAATTTTGTTTTATTGTTTTTTACTATTATAAGGAATACGTTCCTTAACTCGCTACAGCTATAGTTTTTTACCTAACAAAACTCGGAGCAGAGTAGAGCACATACTTTTACATTGTTATGCTAAGGCTATGCTGTGGCACCCGACAAAGTGAGAGCAGTAACGATAGCGTAGGAATAATTCTAGAAATTTGGCTGCTACTGAGTAGTAAATGAGAACACTGTGTGTACATATTTTTACGAGGCTTGCAAAAATCTGCGTCGAAATCTATGTAAGCTCACACATAAACATACATATTTACGCAGGTTTGTAGGTGAGTCTATTACAGCGACAAGAGAAGCAATGACAATTGGCGTTCGTTCGTTTGTGTTTTTCGGCACAGCTCGGATTTTCTACCAACAACACAATATTGTGACGCTTTGTTGTCATGTCAGCCTTTCGACGCATTGACTTTTTGACAAAGCGTGAGCTTCGGCCTCTGGTTTCCCGTGACAACGAAGATTTCTCATGAAACAATAAGTGTACATATTTTCATATAAAGTTATGTATGGACAATTGTACAAACATTTGGCGTATGATTCTTTTTGTTTACATGCATACATAATTACATACGTGAATATGTGCGACTGTTTCGGCTTTTAACATGTTATCAAAACTTTTAAAGGCCTGTAAATAAATATGTATGTATATAAATATTTATATATCTTATTAAACCTACATTTATTAGATATTTAGGTAACAACATATACATGACTATTATACATTTCCAAAGATTTTAAGGAATTCATCATGAAATAGTTCAGTTTGTACGTACAAGCTTGTGTGCTTTGATATAAAATATATAGAAGATATACATACAGTGAATCAAAGAGTTTTGGCACACCTCAGTTTTTCCACTTTGCTTCAATATAACTTTTAATTAACTGAACATACCAGACAAAAAAAAACATATTTGTTTAAATAATGTTTTTTTAGTACATGTATATATATAAAATCAAAATAAAAAATTCATACAAATAGGAGATTATTAAGAAAATAGTGAAAAATAGCCATATTGATATAAAAAAGTATTGGCATAAAATATGAAAACGGTAAACAAACGATGAAGGAAAAAAAATTGAAGATATTTAATATTTTGTTTCATTTATATTTTGTTGGCTTGAATAATCACTTGCACTCGCCTTTGCATACTTGCGACCAAATGGAAAGTCTCCCGACTGGTATTATTTACCCATTCTTCTTTCAGAACATTTTTATGGGATTCTTTCGAAGTTACTTGGTTCTTGCGAATGTTTTTTGAAACAAATGCCAAATATGCTCAATGGGATTGTGATCAAGGGATTGTAGAGGTGTTTTCTGCTGCTTGTAGTTATAAATTAACCATTCTTGAACCAACGCGAAGTGTGTTTGGGATCATTGTGTTGCTGGAACTGTCATTTCTCTCCATTTAAGCCCAACTTAGTTACGCTCGGAAGCAAATTGTTCTTCAAAAGGCTTAAATAAACAAACTCATCCATTTTTTCGTCTATCAAAACAAGATTTCCAACTCCACTTGCCGCTATACACCCCCACACCGTTACGTTTCTGCCGCCATGCTTGATTGTTTTTAAGATGTTATTTTCTTGGAGCTCCTTGTTGGGCAAGTAAATTGAATTTGGATTCATCGCTAAAAATCACGTTTTTCAAAAAGTATCAGGTTAGTGTAGGTGAGCTTTAGCAAAATCTAACCGCTTTTTTTGTTAGGTTTTGAAATGTGACGCTTTTTTTCAGGTACACGACCATGATAACCGGCCTTATAGAAGGTATTTCGGACTGTCTGTGAGCTAAATGTTTTCCCCAGTTGTTCCTGCATTTTTTAACTCAATTTTACAGCCGAAATTTTTGCGTCTTTTTCCCCCTGCGCCAACAATGGATTGTTCCTCCCGATCAGAAAGAGTTTTCGGCCTCCCAGATCTGTAATCTTTCTATTGTTTTGCTGTTTATGTAATGGGTTATTACATTACTTACACTGGAAAATTATCTATTGACAATTTGTCCTATTTCACGCAATGATTTTTTTCCAGGTACAGATTCAAAATGAGTTTCCGCATTTCTCAATTTACTCAATCTATGTCAAGGCTAAACACATTAGTAAAAGTCAATTGCTCTAATTATTCATTAATATGTAATATCTAACAGAAGTCACCAGAAACGGGATCAAAGGAAGTTAACTTAAAGAGGAATATGCAAAAAACATGATTTGTGCCAATCCTTTTTTGATATGAATATGGCTCTTTTTCATTATTTTCTCATTAATTTCCTACTTGTATGAATTTTTTATTTTTAGTTTTTGTATATATGTGTTAAAAAATCATTATTTAAACAAATATGTTTGTTTTTTGTTCGGTATGTTCAGTTAATTAAAAGTTATATTGAAGCAAAGTGGAAAAACTGAGGTGCGCCAAAACTTTTTTGATTCACTGTATGTATATAAATTATATAGTCACATATTGACATACACTCCCTAGAAAAAAATAATAAATAAACAATATTCATTTCAAGATAGACTTCATAAACAAACTCTATCTTGAAATGAATCTAGTTTGCTTACACATTTCTGCTGACAAGGGAAATTCTTCTAGTATGCAAGTTAATACAACAACATTCATTGCAACAATGCATTTGGTAAAGTTCAATAACTTACAAGTTGACACAACAAATATTTATTTCAACAACATTCATTGCAACAATGTTGTTGTTAAAGTTAAATCACATAAACAAACATCCGCTGCAACTCCCAGAATCGATCGACATTTATTGCTGATCAATAAATAATAATATCAACAACAATAATCAACTTCAATATATTGTAAACTAGCGGGCCCGGTGCTTGCTTCGCACGGCAAAACAAAATAAGAAAAGAAACACACTTGTTTTTAATAAAGTTGGTTTTGTTCCCTATTATTCAACTTTTAATTCTCTGCAATTTTCTGTGCAGTATCAACTGTGAAATATACACGTTGTCCATTTTCCAAATGTATTGACAAATGAATAACTGCCGGATTTCTATCATGAATTGGTGATAAACCTTTCGATTTATATTGTGTTATTGCATCATTTCGGTTCTCTGCAATACAAAACACAGCCATGTCGCTGCCTTTATTTACATACTTGCAGATATATTTAATCGATTTAACACAATTGCAATATTCTTCATTGATATGAATTTTCAATGCTTTTGTTAGTATTGGCGAATAGGGGACAACCCACTTATTATAAACTGTAATATCTTGATTATTTTCTCGTAGATTGATTGATTTGCCATTATCATCTGTTGAGCGTCGGCGATACAATGGCTAACCATCATTTCCATTAATTGTCTCGGAAATTAAATCTCTGGGATACCGCTTCGTGCATTTCCCATCTTTCATACATGGCGAATTAATATTTAGAACACCACATGGTCCATGAATCATACTTTTTGTAACAACATCAAATAAACCTGGATCGATTTCCTGATCAGAAATTTCTGCTGAGATGATGTCTGATGATATTTTGTTGACTAACCATACCAAAATATGGACATGTGGTAATCCTCTCTTTTGCCATTCCACCGAATACATCCAACATCGAACTTCGCCGAAAACTTGATGTTTAACAATAAAATCCATTAATGACTTCAGCTTTTGTCTAAATACTCGTGCAGTTATGTAGTGACGGTCTGTAGAAGATTGCCCTTCATATATATATTGCTTGATTTCGTCCCATTGTGGATCACGTATAAATGTATTAAACAAATCTGGTCGACCATACAAACGAACAAAGCAAATGACATCTTGTGCATATTCATGCATGTGCCTTGGACTGCCTGTGTAACTTGCTGGTAAAATAACAACTTGTCCTACATTGTCAACATTTCCATCATTATTAATAGCATCGCGCAGATGTATATACTCTTCTGATCACAACTTCCGTTGATTGAATCGAATAAAGTTCAAACGCTCTGTGTCTCTATCTTTGCATACATGTCTACGACATATTGATGAAAGAGTCTTCGACATTTCAAAATATGATTTTCCTGATTTTGTCGTATCATAACTCTATGTGCATAATAGTTCATAGCGCTGACATTTTTATTGACTTCACGTTCTGAAGAGAAAAAAAAAAACAATTGGAAATTTAAATCATTTCGTACTAATTCTTGTTAAACAAAATTGGAAGAGTATATTAAATACATCGAAATTCCCAGAGCCGAAATTACCTTAAATGTCGGCATGAAATTATTTCGTATTATATTCGTCGCTCCAAAGGAAGTCATTTTAAAGCACGAATTATACATTTGGATATTATCCAAAAAATGTTTCGATTGCGGCGTTGTTCCTGAAATGTTGCCAATGGTTCCGGTGGGTATTGTAATTCGGGTAACCTTACTTTGCCACTGGCACAACACATTCCAGGTGTTTCATTATGAAAATTCAGTGCACCACAAACTTATGCAAACTGTAATCAATTGCGTGATTATGTCTAAATCCAGTGCCATTTAAAGCAACATTAACATAGATTTGTGCGGCACGCCTTAAAACATTTTGATTAATACTACTTGTCGGCCTACGATCTGAACGCGATCCTGCGTAATTTTTGTCTTACCGTTCGGAAGCGAAAATGAAACGTTCGAGATCGTCTGCACTCGAAAAGCACCAAAAAGTGACAAAGAGACACGAAAATCTGCTGAAAATGTGACAAAATTCAATTAAAAATTGGCCAAAAAATCCAAGATGATCGGACATTAAACAAAAAAAAAAACACTTAATTTTTTAATTTTTTTTTCACAAAGTATCAATAATGAGATTATGTCACAAAATCAATCAGAACACTTGTTTAGCAAAACAATCGATTTTTATCTCATTTATCATTGTTTTTTTTTTAATTTTTTTTTTTAACAAAATATTCAAATCAAAACGATGATTATAACGAAAACTAATTTATTTTTATCAAAATACTCACCAAAAAATGCGAAGAAATTAATATTTTCAAAAATCGATTATGATAAGATCAATCACCAATGACGTCCAACGAGAAAAGAGAAATGATAATAAATGGCTTTTTGCATCACTTAACCCAATTTTGCGATTCCTACCCAAAGGACCCTCCAAGATAAAAGGGTAAAACCAGCTACTGGTTTTCAAAAACAATAATAATAATTAAAAATAATGACCGACATGATTGATTGATTGATTAAGGCGAATCAGAAATAAACTTATGGTAGTAAAAATATTCCAATTAAGTTAATAATATTGAATTAAATTTTGAAAAACGGATGGCTAATCCAAACAATTTAATTAGGCCTCCAATAATTAATATTTAAGAAAATCCCCACGAACGACAAAGACCGATGCAAAGACAAGTGACTTTTCAAAACAACAGAAATATGACTCAACCTGGCGATTTAACCAATGCCATTCGGCACGTTTTATATGAACAATTACCAATTTTGTTACAACAGACTCAAAATCAAACATTTGATTTAACTAATGTAGAGGGTCAAGGAATTGACCAAGAGCATCTAAATAATTAAGGAGAATTAGACAAAGTGCCCGATATAGTAAAAAGTCTAAGAGAATTTTCCGGTGACCCAGCCGAGTTTGGCTCGTGGTAAAAAAAGTGTTGGCAGAATTTTAAGAACATAAGAACACACAGTTGGTACGGCAAAGTACTTTGGTATTTTGCATACTGTTTAAATAAGCTAAGCATCTGCCCCTCTACCCGGAAAAACTGGCACACACTAATACAATATTTCCGATGACAGCATATTCATACATCACCACACAACACATCTCACCACACTTCTACATCAATCAACCCACTTAACAAAAAGGCTGGGCAAAAGGATTGCGGACACATTCGTTAACACGATTCGTCAGCTGCAGTTCGCCCATCAACACATTCATTCGACACATACACTTCGATCAGATACATTCACTTCTACACTGCGTCGCGTCAACGTCTTGCTCCTCTAACGCGATTTTTCAGTTCCGCGAATTTGAAGTCTCACCGCTTATCTCGTCGATATTTCCGAGTATAGTAACTAACTTTATAAAATATACATTTTTGTTATAAATAAAAGTTAAAAGGTTTGTGCATTTTAGATCCGTACGCATTTTTATTTACTAAAGTGCAAGGGATTAGTACTTTTGTTTGCAAATTTGGCAGCAAATTGTCCATGGTCCTTCGAGCCATTCCGAATGGCACTATTGGTTCCGTCCAATAAAAAGAAAAAATACTTTAAAATCGTGGTGACAAACTACAAAATAAAAAAGAGATACCAGCGTCAACGAAATCAGTGCCGTGGCGAACAAAAACAAACAAAAAAAAAAAAAACAACCAAAGAAAAGTGTGCCGTGCAAAACAAAACAGTGCAGTGAACAACTAGAACAAAAATAAAAATAAAAAAACCAACATACCCACATTTTTATATATTAGAAACAAAAAAGAATCTATAGAAAGTGCAGCACAGTGCGTTCAAAATATATACACATATATTTGTACATACACTCACGATGAGCGAAGAGAAAAGTGATGAAACTCAAAAACAAAAAGCGACATATGTACCATATTAAAAACAACAACATATATTATATATACATACATATATCAAAAAAGAGAAAACGGTGCTGTAACATAAAAATTTATATGTAAATACATACACACTCGTACATATATGCAAGTAAAAACATAAGTACATAGGTACATATTCCACCACAAAATAGCAATGCACAAATCGGGTGCGAAAAACTAAAGCACCTTAAGGCAAAACAAATATTCGGGCGCGAATAACACACAATAGAACAAAACCAACAAAAATCACAAGGCATGTCCGCAGGCAGCAGTTGAGCTACAGAAGTGCAGAAGGAGAATTGGAGCAAAACTTCCATGCACTTCACACATACAAATTTACCTACATTAACCCCAAAATCAATGTGAGAGCATTAATTTCACATTTCAATTACTATATGCCCATACATATATACTATGTAGTTTTTATGTTACGGTTTTGGAAAAATATCCAAATTATAATAGTTCAGGGCTGTACTGCAAAAATCTAATCATTATTGAAACAAGTATATATCTCATTATATATGCATATGTGTGTATTCCATACATATTTACCCAAATATATAAATTCATTTTCATAGCCTACTTATACGAGTATACTGTTAATAAAGCTTACCTTTGTGTTCTCAAACACATAAAATTACCAAAAACAAAAAAATCAAATATTTACTAATGACAAATTTCAGGCAGTACCCTTTAACGAAGTAATAAACAGAACTCCATACAAAGATTGAGAAAGAAATATTTGAAAATATAAAATGAAAATAGAAAGAAGATATACATTCATATAGTATATATACTTAATGCAAACACATTTCCTTTTTTGAATTTAATAATTCTTTAAGTGCATGCGGGAGAATACCTGCACATTCTTTATTCCGCCTTCGCGCTCTCTTCGCAGTGCGAACATACATATAGACGGCAAAAAATCACACGGTGCCGCCAATATACTTTACACTGGGTATTAGTACAAAAAAAATTACGTAGTCTTGAAGTTAAAAAAAAAAAACACAAGAAAAAACGTTAACTTCGGTTGCACCGAAGCTAAATACCCTTCACAGGTGCATTTCTGTTAGTAACTATGTGTCCAGTTTGTATGGAAGCTGTATGCTATAGTAACCCGTTCTAAGCAAGTTTTTAGAGATTACATTGTTACCTTAAAAAATAATCTATACGAAATTTCGTGAATATATCTTGTCAAATGTGAAAGTTGTCCATACAAGGACTTGATTCCGATCGTTCAGTTTGTATGGCAGCTATATTCTATAGTTAACCGATCTGAACAATTTCTTCGGATATTACATTGTTGCCTTAAAAAATAATATATACCAAATTTCGTGAATATATCTTGTCAAATGTGAAAGTTGTCCATACACGAACTTGATTCCGATCGCTCAGTTTGTATGGTAGCTATATGCTATAGTTAACCGATCTGAACAATTTCTTCGGAGATTACATTGTTGCCGTAGAAAATAATATATACCAAATTTCGTGAATATATCTTGTCAAATGTGAAAGTTGTCCATACAAGAACTTGATTCCGATCGCTCAGTTTGTATGGTAGCTATATGCTATATTTTTTCGGATATTACATTTTTGCTCAAGAAAACAACCTATACCAAATTTGGTGAAGATGCATTGTCAAATGCGAAAGTTTTCCATATGAAAACTTGATTCCGATCGTTCAGTTTATATGGCAGCTATATGTTATAGTGGTCCGATATCGGCCGTTCCGACAAATGAGCAGCTTCTTGAAGAGAAAATGACGTTTGCGAAATTTCAAATGGATATCTTAAAAACTGAGGAACTAGTTCGTATATATACAGACAGACGGACAGACGGACAGACAGACGGACATGGCTAAATCGACTCAGCTCAACATACTGATCATTTATATATATACTTTATAGGGTCTCCGACGCTTCCTTCTGGGCGTTACAAACTTCGTGACAAACTTAATATACCCTGTTCAGGGTATAAAAAACAAAAGGCAGTTTAAAATTCTCTTACAACAAGGCGGTAAGGTGGAACAAAATTTCAATAATTTCATCTTTTTCGTTAAAAACAAAATCTAACAACAGGTAAATAAAATCTACATAATTTGTGAATACTGTATATACGAATCTAATGCTCGAAAATTCTACGAAAAGATGCGGCGACTTACAGAAGGTTTCAAGATCGGAGCATACTCTTGATGATATTGATATCATCGGCCTCAACACCCGCGCCGTTAGTTCTGCTTTCTCCAGACTGAACCAGGAAGCAACGCAAATGGGTCTGGCAGTGAATGAGGGCAAGACGAAATATCTCCTGTCATCAAACAAACAGTCGTCGCACTCGCGACTTGGCTCTCACGTCACTATTGACAGTCATAACTTTGACTATCTTGGAACTAGTATAAACACCACCAAAAATGTAAGCCGGGAAATCCAACGCAAAATAACTCTTGCCAACAGATGCTACTTCGGGCTGAGTAGGCAATTAAGGAATAAAGTCCTATCACGACGAACAAAAACCAACCTCTATAAGTCACTCAATATTTCCGTCTTGCTATATGGTGCAGAGGCATGAACGATGACACTAACTGATGAGTCGACGTTGTCAGTCTTCGAGCGAAAGGTTCTGCAAAAGATATATGAGCCTTTACCCGTTAACCACGGCGAATATCGCATTCGATGGAACGATGAGCTGTATGAGATTTGCTACGAATTCAGCGAATTGAAAGACAGCGGCTACGCTGGCTAGGTCATGTTGTCCGAATGGACAAGAAGAAGAAGAAGTATATACAAACATACATCTTCTTCTCTTCTTCTTCTTTACTGGCGTAGACACCGCTTACGCGATTATAGCCGAGTAAACAACAGCGCGACAGTCGTTTCTTCTCTTCGCTACGTGGCGCCAATTGGATATTCCAAGCGAGGCCAGGTCCTTCTCCACTTGGTCCTTCCAACGGAGTGGAGGTCTTCCTCTTCCTCTGCTTCCCGCGGCGGGTACTGCGTCGAATACTTTCAGAGCTGGAGTGTTTTCATCCATCCGAACAACATGACCTAGCCAGCGTAGCCGCTGCCTTTTAATGCGCCGCTGTCTTTAAACGACGGAAATTATGAGTGACTTATAGAGTTCGGTTTTTGTTTGTCGAGAGAGAACTTTGCTTCTCAATTGCTTACTTAGTCCGAAGTAGCACCTGTTGGCAAGAGTTATCCTGCGTAGGATTTCTAGGCTGACATTGTTGGTGGTGTTTATGCTGTTTCCAAGATAGACGAAATTATCTACAACTTCAAAGTTATGACTGTCAACAGTGACCCATTCGTTAGTTGACTGTCGACGCGGATAGACGTGCGTGCGCATCGTTGTGATTTTCAAAGTGTTTTTTTTTCGGTGATTTTTGCGATTCCCTTTTGTGCGGGTATTTGTTTACGCGATTTGGTTGGCACCGTTATTGCCTGGCGCGTGTGCGTAGCGGTACAGTGGAATTGTTTGTGCGATTTGCGGGTGCGTGGGTTATTGACCGCGAATGTTTTCGGGCGGTTACACATTTTTGTGACTTTTTGTGCACTTTTGTGTACGGTCAGCGAACTATATAGCGGTGAGTTTTTATTATTATTATTAATTTATATACGGACAACGTGGTCATCCACGTTGTTGTTATTGGCGGAAGCTTCGCACGGTTTCAGTGTAGCTCCGTGCTGTTGGCATTCTTGCTGACTAGACTGCCTGTCAGTGGTTCTGTGCTGAGCATCTGGCGTTTAGTCGGCTCAGTGGCAGGAGAGTCTGGACAGGATTGCCCAAAGGGTGCAAGCGTCTGTCCAGTGTTGGAGAGTGCGACTCTTGTGAGGACCAACGGTCATATCAGCGAACCGTTTAGCCCACGGTGCGATTCGACTCGGCGCCACATCGGTCGACTCCGGACCGTTTCGGGGACTTTGTCCGGCCGGCGGCCAATTGAGTGGCCTTAATCCGACCAAGAGTCGGGGTTGTGGGCTGTGTCACTGCGGGCGCGCTATAATCGACCGCTTGGGTGGTCGCTGCTATTGAGCGGGCCTTTGCGTGGGTCGCACTTTTCAGCGCGTTCAGACGCAGACACCTGGAGAGCAGCTGCTCCAGTATCTTTCCGTCCGTGAGCCTTCTGCGCTAGTGGTACGCCAGCGGATCAGTTCGACTGGGGGTTAGTTGGGCAGCGGGATGCCTCGTGTACGCATTAAGAGGACGAAGGCCCTCGCTGGAAGCGGAGAATCTGCCGTTTCAACAGTCGTGGATGATTCCACGTCGGGAGGCGAGGGTGAAACGACGGGAGCGGTGAGGTCTCCACCGCGGAGCAAGGCGCGTTTGGGGTCGCCGCGTAAGGAGATGGAAAGCGAGGGAGGGAGCGGGAGTTGTGGCGGGAGTGCCAACGTGGCCTCCGCTGAGAAGGCGGTTACGCGTGCGGGGTCGCCGCGTAACGTTGGGGAAAATGCGGGAGGGAGTGGGAGTGCCATCGTGGCCTTCACCGAGAAGGCGGTAGCGCGTGAGGGGGAAGGCGAGGGAAGTCGTGGTGGAAAGGCCAGCGTGGCCACCACGAAGAATTTTGAGGTAGGAACTGCGAAGGGGCTGTTGGAGCTTGCCTCAAAGTATGAGGCGCTCCTAATGACGGTGATAACGGAGAATGCCCATCTTCGCGGTCAGGTAGATGCCCTTAGGGGGAGTTGTGGGAGATCCTCCTCTTCGGCGCCGAGCAGGTTAATGCCGGCTCCGTCGGCACCGATGCCTGCGCCTCCAGCACCTGTGCTTGAGGATATCGCACCGGTGACGCCGAAGCCTGTGGAGACCTGGTCGGTCGTGGTCAGGAGTTAGGGGCCCGCAACTTCCTCTAAGGAAGTTATTCAGAAGGTGGTGAAGGAGGTGGGCCCCTCACTTGGAGTGAGGGTCCACGAGGTTAGGCCTATCAAGGGTGGTGGGGCGGTTATTCGCACTCCCTCCGTCCTTGAGAGGGAGAGAGGGGCGAGTAATAAGAAGTTTGAGGAGGTGGGGTTGGACGTCTCTGTCAACCGGAAGTTGGGACGTCGGGTGGTAGTCCAAGGGGTCCATACGGAGATCCCCCATGAAGAATTCATGGAGGAACTACTCCGGCTGAACCTCCAGGACTTCAGCCCGGCATCCCAGAAGACTGACGTAAGGATGGTCAGTCGTCCCTGGAAGGTGGCTGCTGACGGTAGCACCAATGTCGTCCTGAGGGTACGGACAAATTAATGTCCGCCCTCTTGCAGGCAGGTCGGTGCTACATAAAGTGGTTCTCCTTCAGGGTGCGCCCGGGACAGCCCCGTCGCTGGATGCTTCCGTTGTATGGGATTTGACCATAGGGTGGCTGAATGTAGGGCTAGATCGGATGTCTGTCGGAGGTGCGGTCAAGAAGGCCACAAAGCTGCCAGTTGCGTCAATGCACCGCATTGTGAGTTTAAGGGTAGGCCAGCTGGGCATCTGATGATGTCAGCTGTCTGCCCTATCTATTGTGGCATCGTTGAGCGCGCCCTTGCCAGACGCTGATGGGGGGGATTATCCAGCTCAACTGTCAGGGCTCTTATGCCGTAATGTGCGAGTTGGGGGGGTTTTATGGTAGAGGGTGGGTGCGGTATTGCTCTACTCCAGGAGCCCTACGCCACCAATGGTGTGGTTCGGGGTCTTCCTGGAGGTTTTAGGGTCTTCACTGACCTTAGAGCTAACGCCGCAATAGTTGTGAATAATCCACGCTGCGATTGTGTAGTTGTGGATTCTTCACAACTGGGTATATGCGTAGCGGTAAAGGGGGAGTTCGGTAGGATGATTGTCGCTAGTTTGTATTGCAAATATAGCGAGCCCCTAGAGCCCTACCTGGGCTACATGGATAAGCTACTACTACTTGCGAGTAGTAGCGCATTTATCCTTGGGTTGGATGCGAATGCCTCGTCCCCGATGTGGTTTAGTGAGGTATGCCGGGATTCGTCTGGATACCAAAGCCACAGTCGAGGCGAGGCATTAAGCGAATGGGTGGTGGCTAATAGCCTCCACGTTCTGAATGAGCCGAGCGAATGGTATACGTTCGATGGGCCTGGGGGCGTGAGCGACATTGACGTGACGCTTATGAACGAGGCAGCAAGTAGGGCTTTCAGTGTTAGTTGGGAGGTTAGGGGAGGGTGGGGATTGAGTGACCATAATTTGCTTCAAATTGTGGGTTTCTCCTCGATCCCCTCCCTCACCTTATGAGAGTCCATTGCGGCGATGGCGGACCTCTGGTACTGACTGGAACCAATATGGACTCTTGGTTAGGGAAGCGGTATCCGATATACCGCTTAGTGAGTTTGAGGAGTTGGAGGTTGACGAGCAAATTGCTCGTCTATACGGGGTAGTTTGGGGGTTAAATGATAGGGTATTTAGGAGGTGTGAAAGTCGTAAGATTAGCAAAATTAAATGGTGGACGCGTGAGTTAACCTTGAAGAGGAGGACTGTCAGACGTTTGAGGCGAAAGTTTCAACGTGCTCGTCGGTCCAATTCTGATAGGCTGTCCCAGCTTAGGCGGGAATTTAGTTGTGCGGATAGGGAGTATAAAGCGATGTTAGTTAAAATTAAAGAAGAAGAGTGGAGGAGTTTTGTTAGAGAGGATAGGAACGACCCCTGGGGTCAGGTCTATAGGATCTGCAGGGGTCGTAGGAGGGAGGATATCACCTCTCTTCGCGTCGGTGACACTCTGTTATCGTCGTGGAGAGAGTGTGCGGGGGTTCTGTTAGGTGCGTTCTTTCCGAGGTCGGAGGTGCAGGTACCTCAAGCACAAGAGGTGCCTGTCCCTCCATTAGATGATGGGGAGTTGGGGTACGCCTTTTGCCGGGTTAGGTCTAAACGGTCCCCAGGTTTTGATGGTTTGAACGGAGAGATGTGTAAAAGCTCCGGAAGTTCATTCCGGAATACCTGGAGGCCATTTACAATAAGTTCGTCTGGGAGGAATACTTTCCACGCGAGTGGAAAAGTGCTAGGGTTGTTCCTCTCCTGAAGTCCCCTGATAAGGTCAGGAGCGATCCTCGATCTTATCGGGGCATCAGTCTCCTTCCAGTACTTGGAAAAGTGTTTGGGAAAAGGGGCATGGTGGAACGGCTTCAGGAGCTAACGCGGGGTATGTGGTCGGATAGGCAGTTTGGGTTCAGGAAAGGACGCAGTATGGAGGATGCGTGGTTTTTTGTACAGAATGTCGTTAGGGAGAATGTCAACAAGTATGTCCTTGGCATATTTGTTGACTTTAAGGGGGCATTTGACTACCTAAGCTGAGATCGAGTGTTGCAACGGCTGAAGGAGCTTGGCTGTCCGGAAATTACTCTTTGGCGGAGTTATTTTTCGGACAGAAAGGCCTCTCTTGTCGGCATGAATGGGAGAGTCAATGCACCGCATTGTCGCAACTGTGAGTTTAAGGGTAGGCCAGCTGGGCATCTGATGATGTCAGCTGTCTGCCCTATCTATTGTGGCATCGTTGAGCGCGCCCTTGCCAGACGCTGATGGGGGGGATTATCCAGCTCAACTGTCAGGGCTCTTATGCCGTAATGTGCGAGTTGGGGGGTTGTATGGTAGAGGGTGGGTGCGGTATTGCTCTACTCCAGGAGCCCTACGCCACCAATGGTGTGGTTCGGGGTCTTCCTGGAGGTTTAGGGTCTTCACTGACCTTAGAGCTAACGCCGCAATAGTTGTGAATAATCCACGCTGCGATTGTGTAGTTGTGGATTCTTCACAACTGGGTATATGCGTAGCGGTAAAGGGGGAGTTCGGTAGGATGATTGTCGCTAGTTTGTATTGCAAATATAGCGAGCCCCTAGAGCCCTACCTGGGCTACATGGATAAGCTACTACTACTTGCGAGTAGTAGCGCATTTATCCTTGGGTTGGATGCGAATGCCTCGTTCGATGTGGTTTAGTAAGGTATGCCGGCATTCGTCTGGATACCAAAGCCACAGTCGAGGCGAGGCATTAAGCGAATGGGTGGTGGCTAATAGCCTCCACGTTCTGAATGAGCCGAGCGAATGGTATACGTTCGATGGGCCTGGGGGCGTGAGCGACATTGACGTGACGCTTATGAACGAGGCAGCAAGTAGGGCTTTCAGTGTTAGTTGGGAGGTTAGGGGAGGGTGGGGATTGAGTGACCATAATTTGCTTCAAATTGTGGTTACTCCTCGATCCCCTCCCTCACCTTATGAGAGTCCATTGCGGCGATGGCGGACCTCTGGTACTGACTGGAACCAATATGGACTCTTGGTTAGGGAAGCGGTATCCGATATACCGCTTAGTGAGTTTGAGGAGTTGGAGGTTGACGAGCAAATTGCTCGTCTATACGGGGTAGTTTGGGGGTTAAATGATAGGGTATTTAGGAGGTGTGAAAGTCGTAAGATTAGCAAAATTAAATGGTGGACGCGTGAGTTAACCTTGAAGAGGAGGACTGTCAGACGTTTGAGGCGAAAGTTTCAACGTGCTCGTCGGTCCAATTCTGATAGGCTGTCCCAGCTTAGGCGGGAATTTAGTTGTGCGGATAGGGAGTATAAAGCGATGTTAGTTAAAATTAAAGAAGAAGAGTGGAGGAGTTTTGTTAGAGAGGATAGGAACGACCCCTGGGGTCAGGTCTATAGGATCTGCAGGGGTCGTAGGAGGGAGGATATCACCTCTCTTCGCGTCGGTGACACTCTGTTATCGTCGTGGAGAGAGTGTGCGGGGGTTCTGTTAGGTGCGTTCTTTCCGAGGTCGGAGGTGCAGGTACCTCAAGCACAAGAGGTGCCTGTCCCTCCATTAGATGATGGGGAGTTGGGGTACGCCTTTTGCCGGGTTAGGTCTAAACGGTCCCCAGGTTTTGATGGTTTGAACGGAGAGATGTGTAAAAGCTCCGGAAGTTCATTCCGGAATACCTGGAGGCCATTTACAATAAGTTCGTCTGGGAGGAATACTTTCCACGCGAGTGGAAAAGTGCTAGGGTTGTTCCTCTCCTGAAGTCCCCTGATAAGGTCAGGAGCGATCCTCGATCTTATCGGGGGATCAGTCTCCTTCCAGTACTTGGAAAAGTGTTGGAAAGGGTCATGGTGGAACGGCTTCAGGAGCTAACGCGGGGTATGTGGTCGGATAGGCAGTTTGGGTTCAGGAAAGGACGCAGTATGGAGGATGCGTGGTTTTTTGTACAGAATGTCGTTAGGGAGAATGTCAACAAGTATGTCCTTGGCATATTTGTTGACTTTTAAAGGGGGGATTTGACTACCCAAGCTGGGATCGAGTGTTGCAACGGCTGAAGGAGCTTGGCTGTCCGGAAATTACTCTTTTGGGGGAGTTATTTTTCGGACAGAAAGGCCTCTCTTGTCGGCATGAATGGGAGTGTGGAGATTGGAGTTGTTCGAGGCTGCCCACAGGGTTCCATCTGTGGTCCATATATTTGGAACCTAATGATGGACACTCTGCTTGGACAGCTCGAGCCACTCTGTAAATGTTGCGCGTATGCGGACGACCTTCTTCTTATGGTTGAAGGTCGCTCAAGGTTGGGTTTAGAACGGGCGGGAGGAGATCTCTTAGAGATTGTTAAATTTTTGGGGTTTAGGTGTGGGGGTTGACATATCGATGGACAAAACGGTGGCAATGCTGCTGAAAGGTAGATTGTCGCCGTTTCGTCCACCGATTGTCCGTGTGAATGGGGTCAGCATCAGATACGTGACGCAAGTCAAGTATCTGGGGCTGACCATAAGTGAAAGGATGTCTTTTACTCCACACTTTGCGAGGGTGAAGGAGCGACTGCAGGCAACCGTAGGCAAAATACGACGTATTTTGAGGAGCGATTGGGGTCTCGGACGTCGTGCTGTCCGCACCATATATCGTGGCTTGTTTGTGGCCTGTGCCACATATGGAGCCCCTGTATGGTGGGAGGCAGCCACGACCGTCTTGGGGTCTCAAAAAATCCTCTCAATACAGCGTTGTATGATGCTTGCTTGCTTGCCTGTATGTCGCACCGTCTCAAAGGATGCGATGCAGGTGTTATTAGGTGCACCCCCTCTTGACTTGATTTTCATACAGCGTGCTGTTGCATTCAGGTTAAGAAGGGGTCTGAGTGTGTCATTGCTGCGGAACGATTGGATTTCCGACGATGATGTGGAGAGGGAGGGATATCTAGGGAGCAAGAGGCTTCTAGATGATAGGGTTAGGTGTAGGTGGCAAGAACGTTGGGACAATAGTCCTAACGGCCGAGTGACGTACGAGTACATTCGGGACGTTGGGTTCGTTGAGGATAACCCAGACTTCAGATTTTGTCTGAGTCTGGGTTTCTTGTTTACGGGGCATGGGCCTCTGAATGCATTTTTGCATCAGAGGCACCCATCAGATACGTCAGAGTGTTTTTGTGGGGCAGTTTTAGAAAACTGGTCACATGTAATTGCGGAGTGCCCGATGTACTCGGACATTAGGGATCTGGGTGGTATGGGGATTAGATGGACTGATGGACGATTAGATGTTAGTGGTGTGATCTCCACTTGTTGGAATACCGAACAGTTAGGGTTGTTTGCGCGTAAATTATTTAAGCGGCGAAGGCGGATAGCTGGAAATTAGGGTTTTAGTTTTTTGTATGAGTGTTGGGTGTTTGCGCTGTGGGTATTTTATGGGTTAGTGGGGTCCAACCTCACCTTCTTTGCTGGCCACCAGTCCGGAGCAGTATGGAAGCTCAACTGGTAGTAGTTTCGGCTACGAAGTCTGACCGGAGACTTAATTCTGGTACCACGGGGAGCAGGAGCCCTTGGAGGTAACTCCAACCTGCTCATGCGGACTGGTCCCCCGGGGGGTATCGTGGTGGTTGTGGTTGAAACCCAAATCGCGGGAAGAACTGACTTTGTCAGTTGAATGTGGAGTTGCATTGCAACCGGGTGCCGGACCCAAAGCACGGCAGAGGTCTTAGATGGGCCTCGAACCCTACCAAGGTGGTTAGTGTGTCCATCCCACACTGCCAATTGGTACTGAAAATGCTTAGCATTCTCAGGGCGCTGATCAACGCATTGATTTGATCCGCTGTGCTTTTGAGCGCCGTGGAGTAAGGTTGTGGTCAACAGGTACCCACGTAAAACACACCGGACGTTGTCAACAGGGACGTGAGTGCCAAGTCGCGAGTGCGACGACTGCTTGTTTGATGACAGGAGATATTTCGTCTTGCCCTCGTTCACTGCCAGACCCATTTCTTTTGCTTCCTTGTCCAGTCTGGAGAAAGCAGAACTAACGGCGCGGGTGTTGAGGGCGATGATATCAATATCATCGGCATACGCCAGCAGTTGTACACTCTTATAGAAGATGGTACCTTCTCTGTTGAGTTCTGCAGCTCGAACTATTTTCTCCAGAAGCTGGTTGAAAAAGTCGCACGATAAGGAATCGCCTTGTCTGAAACCTCGTTTGGTATCGAACGGCTCGGAGAGGTCCTTCCCGATTCTGACGGAGCTTTTCATGTTGCTCAACGTCAGCTTACACAGCCGTATTAGTTTTGCGGGGATACCAAATTCAGACATCGCGGCATAAAGGCAGCTCCTTTTCGTGCTGTCGAAAGCAGCTTTGAAATCGACGAAGAGGTGGTGTGTGTCGATTCTCCTTTCACGGGTCTTTTCCAAGATTTGGCGCATCGTGAATATCTGGTCGGTTGTTGATTTACCAGGTCTAAAGCCACACTGATAAGGTCCAATCAGTTTGTTGACGGTGGGCTTTAATCTTTCACACAATACGCTCGACAGAACCTTATATGCGATGTTGAGGAGGCTAATCCCACGGTAGTTGGCGCAGATTGTGGGGTCTCCTTTTTTGTGGATTGGGCATAGCACACTTAAATTCCAATCGTTGGGCATACTTTCGTCCGACCATATTTTACAAAGAAGCTGATGCATGCACCTTATCAGCTCTTCGCCGCCGTGTTTGAATAGCTCGGCCGGCAATCCATCGGCCCCCGCCGCTTTGTTGTTTTTCAGGCGGGCAATTGCTATTCGAACTTCTTCATGGTCGGGCAATGGAACGTCTGCTCCATCGTCATCGATTGGGGTATCGGGTTCGCTTTCTCCTGGTGTTGTGCGTTCACTGCCATTCAGCAGGCTGGAGAAGTGTTCCCTCCATAATTTAAGTATGCTCTGGGCATCGGTGGCTAGATGACCTTGGGGGGTTCTACAAGAGTATGCTCCGGTCTTGAAATCTTCTGTAAGCCGCCGCATATTTTCGTTGAATTTCCGAGCATTACCCCTGTCGGCCAGCTTATCAAGCTCTTCGTACTCACGCGTTTCGGCCTCTTTCTTTTTCTGTCTACAAATGCGTCTCGCTTCCCTCTTCAACTCTCGGTATCTATCCTATCCCGCACGTGTTGTGGTCGATCGTAACGTTGCGAGGTAGGCAGCCTGTTTTCTCTCCGCTGCGACACGGCACTCCTCGTCGTACCAGCTGTTCTTTTGCACTTTCCGAAAACCAATGGTTTCGGTTGCAGCTGTACGTAAGGAGTTTGAAATGCCGTCCCACAGTTCCCTTATACCGAGTTGTTGACGAGTGCTCTCAGAGAGCAGGAGTGCAAGCCGAGTAGAAAAACGTTCGGCTGTCTGTTGTGAGTGCAGCTTCTCGACGTCGAACCATCCTTGTGTTTGTTGGCGTGCGTTTTTTGCTGCACAGAGGCAGGTGCGGATTTTGGCTGCAACAATATAGTGGTCCGAGTCGATGTTAGGACCTCGGAGCGCACGCACATCTAAAACGCTGGAGACGTGTCTTCCGTCTATCACAACATGATCGATCTGGTTGGTGGTTTTTCGATCTGGAGACAGCCAGGTAGCTTGATGTATCTTCTTATTCTGGAATCTAGTACTACAGATAACCATATTTCGGGCCTCGGCGAAGTCGATCAGCCTCAACCCATTTAGGGATGTTTCCTCGTGGAGGCTGAATTTACCGACCGTAGTGCCAAAGATACCTTCTTTGCCCACCCTGACATTGAAGTCGCCAAGCACGATTTTGACATCGTGGCGGGGGGATCTCTCATAAGTGCGCTCCAAGCACTCATAAAAGGTATCTTTGGTCACATCGTCCTTCTCTTCCGTCGGGGCGTGAGCGCAAATCAGCGATATGTTGAAGAACCTCGCTGTAATGCGGATTGTGGCTAGACGTTTATTCTCCGGAGTGAATGATAGTACTCGGCGACGGAGTCTCTCTCCCACCACAAATCCAACACCAAACTTGCGCTCCTTTATATGGCCACTGTAATAAATGTCACAAGGACCTACTCGTCTCTGTCCTTGTCCCGTCCAACGAATTTCTTGAACGGCGGTGATGTCAGCCTTTATCTTTACGAGGACATCTACCAGCTGGGCAGCGGCACCTTCCCAATTAAGGGACCGGACATTCCAGGCGCATGCCCTCAAATCATAGTCCTTAATTCGTTTGCCATGGTCGTCATCAGAAGGAGGGTCACTTATCCGAGGCTGTCGTTTGTTTTTCATTGGGCGTGTTTTTTTACGTGGCGGGTCCCAAACGAATGTTCTTAGGCTACCCAGAGGATACTTGGTCAAAGACCGGAAGTCGTGAGCTGCTTGAGTCATATGTAAAAGAATCGTTTCTGGCCACTCCCAAGTGAATGACGATCAGAGAACTTTCCTCACTTGCGTGAACTTCTACACTTGACTCCATCCTCCATACATATATTAAAACATATAAATCTTCAATGTGCACATTGGCATCTATCCGACAATACCTCTTGTTCTTTGGCAAACCAAAACAAGCAGGATTGCATACAAAAAGCAAATTTTTCTCTCTAACGAGCTCTCAATTGCTTAAGAACAAAAACATAATTACAAACACATACAAACAAATACTATTGTAAAAAGCGAATTGATCTCTTCAACGAGCTCTCAATCGCACAAAACATAAGTCCGAGTATTAGGGTGTACATATATTTCAATATAAAAAAACGCTATTGAATAGTAATTAACCATTCAAAATAAAATATAAATAAAAATAATACCATTGCAAAAAATAAAAATAAAAAACGATATTAATAAAATATACGTTTGTAACGATATTAAAACTTTCATTTATTTAAAAGAGTATACAAATTATTACACTGTATCGCTTCGACTAGATACTACAAAGCAGCTTACACTTAGAAAAGTTAAATTTATTTTGACAAATATAAATATTTTTATAATATAACAAAAATGGTTAATAACGAAAAAATCAAAATACATTTACAGGAGTTACACCCTCAAAACAGGTTGTTAAATATATTTTACAAAGTGACAGCTTATTACGATACTGCACTAGATTTGCCGCTTCACCGATTCACGAAAACTCGGACTCGTTATTAGAAATAAAAAGCCAAAATCTTAAACATTTTTGGACGCCTCCTAGCGGCTCATGACTCCATGCTAGAATCTGACGATTCAGATTTGCCACATACTTTTAAATCATCGGCTTACGATATTTACGAAAACTGCTAGACCAATATGAAGAAACAAGAGCTATGATCTCCGATCAATTAAAGCTAATAAAAGAAAATGCACCTACTCCGCATCCGAGAGTAGAGCTGCCACAAGAAGGCATTCAGAAGGCAAGTTCAGGCATCCAACTCCAGTTGCCCGCCGTCCTTCCGGGACATGTTCACGGCCATGTACATAAACCATCCTTAATTACCACAAGCGCAAAAATTATATCACCTCAGATACAAAACGAAAGGTCAAGTAGGCATAATAGTAAAACAGTTCACAATAAATGACGATAATTTCAATTTGGCTTGGGAAGCTCTAAAAGCTAGAGTTTAAATGAGTTAAGCATCCCCCCCACTTTAACCGGAAAAACTAGCACACACTAATGCTTGACGACACCACACACACAGCAGCTATAGCTATGCAAGAGTTAAGAAAGAAAGAGTGGCAACGCAGCGACAACAGAAGGATGAATCGGAATTAGAGCGAAAATGTGTGAATGAAGAGCCGATTGGCTAAGCTTGGTCCCACGATGTAATGCTTAACGGCAGTTCCGTGGGCCAAATACAAGCAAAGACGACGGAGTTCAGGGTTTAGTACGTAGGCGTATTGTGTCGCAAGTCCAGCTTGGGCGTGCGGCCAATACGAATCGTGCATATCGTCCGGAAAAATGACGATATCTTTGAAGATTGCCCCTCCGAAAAAAAAAAAAAAAAAACCACACACACAAGACAACTCACCACACTTGTACATCCACCCACTCAGCATAAAAAATGGGCTCCTGAGCAGATTCAACACATTTGCTTGTGCACTGCGCCGCGTTAGCTTTCTACGCTAATTTACTTGATACCGATCGACAACAATCCCATGCGCATATCAACATACGTTTTTCTCCCGTCACCGATCTCGCGCGCTGTAATTACCATAAAACTGAAGAAAAATCAGACATTGACGGAATTCCAATCGACAAATCCTTTTGTTATTCTCGGAACCGTTTTTATATACACTTATTTTTATTGTAACGTAATCTATATATATAAAAATGAAATGGTGTATAGTTGTAACGCTAAAACTCGAAAACGGCTGAACCAAATGAAATACTTTCTTTGGGGGATTTGTTTATTATTACTACGCGCAGGTCATGTCTTAAAATCAGAACAAAATATTAAGGGGGCGTGGCACCTCCCATACAAATTGAAATTTTCAAGTCAAATATCTTCAAAGGTGTTTAAGGTAGGAACATGAAAATTGGTACATAGCTACAGGATAACAACACCACTCTCACCTATAAAACCGGGGGCTATCGAATAAGGAGGCCTAGTACCTCCCATACAAACTAAATTTTTTAAGCAGAATATCTGTGAAAGGGTTCAAGGTAGGGACCTGAAAAGCCTTCCTACACATTAAAGAAGGGGTAATCGGAAAAGGGGGCGTGGCACCTCCCATACAAACTGAATTTTTCAAGGTGAATATCCTCAAAATGTTTAAGGCAGGAATATGAAAATTGTTTTGGAGCTATGGGAAACAACACCATTCTCACCCATAAAACTTGGCGTTATCGAAAAAGGGGGCGTGGTACCTCCCATACAATCTTTAATTATTTTGGTTGTTAATCCACCATATATTTATATCATTTTCTACCTAGCATGACATTTTGGTTGTTTCTTGCTATTTTTGTTTATTTATCGGTGACAGTAGCGGTTATATCGTAATTTTGGTTGTGTTACGTGCTATTTTTGGTTTATGGAAATGGCAGTTTTATGAAACAAGCACAAATTAAATTAAACGTCAATTTTTAGAGGGCAATAAAAATACGCCTTGCTTTACTGATATATTGATATATTTTGTTTTAAAAAGTGAGTTATTTAGTGAAAGTGATTTAGCGTGTTGGCGAATACCGATTTATGTACATTGGAATTTATCATTCAATTGATCTGCTTCCTTAGTTTAATTCATTTTTTTTTTTTTTGGAGTTTTCAAAGGTAAGTTATTGGTCCGTAAAACCTTATATGAACTTTATGCAAATGAATGATCATTTCCAATTAGATATTTGTTACGATGCCAAGAATCAGTACGTTTGGTTATCACCACGAAGTAGACTACTGGAGAGTAGCAGGCTCCAGTTAGAAGATGTCAACCAAACATACAATCAGCAAGAACGATTGAGAAGAAGGGAAGTTCACAATCAGCAACAACGATCGAGAAGAAGGGAAGTTCGTGCTCGCCAAAGTGATGAAGTAAGATCACAACATGCGATTATTCGACGACAACAGCGGCAGCATCTTTCTTTTGTGAACATTGAACGGGCAGGTTTTCGATATGATCCAAACATTCAATATAGCGCATCTGTTCAAATCGGTCAAATGTCAGTAGTTTGTCAATATTGCAATGCAGTCAAATTTAAAAATGAACCGCCAGGTTTATGTTGCGCCGGGGGAAAGGTTAAGTTGCCAGAATTGCTGCCACCACCACAGCCATTGTTCCAGCTGCTTTACGGTGAATCTCCTCACCATTTCTTAAAGCACACTAAAATGTACAACGATTGTTTTCAAATGACGTCGTTTGGCGGTGAAATTGTAAATGAACAAAACTACAATCCAAAGTTTAAGGTATTTTTGCCAAACAATATTCGACAGAAACTATAGAGCTTTCCTCCAATTATACAGGTTCATGGGCAAATTTTTTATCTCGCAACCCCCCAACAAAGAACAAATATTTCCACATTTATTTTCGGCGTTGTGCTATCTTCAATACAACGAAAAGAGAAATAATCGAACAATTGCAGCAAATGTTACACGAACACAATGGCCTCATTAAACTGTTTACGATTTCGTTGGAACGTATGCCAACAGATGATCATAGTATAATCATACAAGCGGACAAAAGACCAACAGGGACACATGAAAGACAATATAATGCACCTACAGTTAGCGAAATATCAGTTGTTGTTGTTGGAGAAAATTTGCAGTCGCGTGATATTGTCATCAAACGTAGAAATCAGAACGCACTAATACGGATAAGTGAGACACATCGGTCTTGCGACGCAACGCAATGCCGTGGAGAAGACGGATATCACTTAGGATATAAGATGATAAATCCGGTGAATGGTTAGTAAAAAAAAAATTTTTGTTTGCTACTTCATATAGGTATTTTAAGCTTTTAAAGTCAGTTCAATGAAGTTTTACGCATATCGAATGATGATTCGCCAAAACTATGACAACCACTTACTGAGATATGGATGGTTATTTCAATAGTATGCAGTTGACATGTACGTTAAAGTTGAGACAGAACGACTTAATTACATGCGATACAATCAGTCGAAGTTGCGATTTGAAGAGCATTTTCACTTAAGAGATGCAATGAATGGTGATGCGGATATTACACATATTGGTCGACTCTATATTTTGCCATCGACATACATTGGCAGTCCTAGACACATGCATGAGTACTCTCAGGATGCGATGACCTACGTGCGCAATTATGGACGGCCGGATTTATTTGTTACATTTACTTGCAATCCAAAGTGGCCAGCCATTACGAATCTATTGCATCCCGGTCAATCACCAAGCGATCGCCATGACGTTACAGCACGCGTGTTTAAACAAAAACTCAGATGTTTGACGGACTTTATTACGAAACAACGTGTATATGGCACTGTACGATGCTGGATGTACTCATTGGAGTGGCAGAAGAGAGGTTTGCCCCACGCACACATTCTCCTTTGGATGGTGGAGAAAATTACACCTGACCGAATTGATGACATCATTTCCACCGAAATTCCTGATGTTGAAATAGGTCCATAGTTGCACGAAGTGGTGATGGCCAATATGGTTCATGGGCCATGCGGAGAACACGATCCATCTTCGGTTTGTATGTCGGACAGTAAATGCAAAAAAATCTATCCCCGTGCTTTTATTTCGGAAACTCAAACTGGAAACGACGGATACACTCTCTATCGGCGTCGCTCACCCGCTGACAATGGCAGAACATTCATCACTCAATTGAAAGGAAAGAATTTCGTGGTTAATAACACATGGGTCGTTCCATATTCGCCAATTTTGTCTAAGGCATTCAAAACACATATAAATGTTGAGTATTGCAGTTCAATAAAATCAATTAAGTATGTTTGCAAATATGTCACCAAAGGAAGCGATATGGCGGTTATTGGCGTTGAACGAGATGAAATTAGCAAATTTCAAATGGGCAGATATGTGAACTGCAGTGAAGCAATCTGGAGAATATTTTCATTTGCAATTCATGAACGCCATCGTACTGTTGTGCATCTGGCAGCTCATTTGGAGAATGGCCAGCGAGTTTATTTCAACGCAGAGAACATAGTACAGCGAACGGAAATACCACCAGCAACCACTTTAACAAGTTTCTTTGCAACTTGCGCCAGTGGTCCGTTCGCGAGAACATTGCTTTACTCGGAGATGCCTCGGTATTACACATGGAATGCATCGTCGAAGAAATGGTTGCGCAGGAAGAACGGCCATCCGGTAGATGGTTATCCAGGTGCTTTTTCAACTGATGCATTGGGAAGAATTTACACAATCGATCCAAAGAACGATGATTGCTTTTACCTACGTTTGCTTTTGATTAATGTACGCGGTTCAACTTCATTTGAATCGCGAATTGGAACGCGAGCGTGCTTACGATATAACTCACTTGCAACAACAAATACAAACAAACGTTCCACTGTTGAATGAACAGCAAAGCAGTGTGTACAATCAGCTAATAAATGCTGTAGATAGTGGAAACGGTGGCATATTTTTCCTCGATGCGCCCGGCGGGACTGGCAAAACGTTCCTATTGTCTTTAATACTAGCAGCAATACCTGGTCGAGGTGGTATTGCATTAGGTCTTGCATCTACCGGGATTGCTACAACACTGTTAGAAGGTAGAAGAACGGCACATTCAGCATTAAAGCTTCCATTAAACTTGCAAATACATGAAAGTCCTATTTGCAATATTTCAAAGCAATCAGCAATGGCACAAGTTTTAAAAAAATGTAAGTTAATCATATGGGATGAATGCACAATGGTCCACAAACGATCATTAGAAGCACTCGACCGAACACTGAGAGATTTGCGCAACAACAATCGTTGATATTGCTGTCGGGCGACTTTAGACAAACACTTCCCGTGATTCCAAAATCAACAGCGGCGGATAAGCTAAACGCATGTCTGAAGTCATCGCATTTGTGGAGGTTTGTTAAAACCATTTCATTGACCATGAATATGCGAGTTTTGCTGCAAAACGATAGAACTGCAGATGTTTTTTCAAAAGAGCTGCTGCGAATCAGAAATGGACAAGTTCATTGCAGTGGAGTAATATCGATTCCAACTACGATTTGCCAATTCACATCTAATAAATATGAACTAAACAGTAGTGTATATCCAAATATTGCTCAAAATTATGGTAACTACGATTGGTTAAGCACGCGCGCAATTTTAGCAGCAAAAAATATGAATGTCAACGACTTGAATTGGACGATTCAAAATCAAATTCCGGGAGATCTGCGGTCATATAAATCAATCGATCGCGTTGAAAATGAAGATGAGGTAGTAAATTACACAGTGGAGTTCTTAAACTCTTTGATGCCGCCTGGAGCGCCGCCTCGTAATTTGCGTCTCAAAGTTGGGTCTGTAGTTATTATGCTACGGAATCTTCATGCTCCCAAACTGTGCAATGGTACTCGACTGATTGTGACCAAGCTAATGGACAGTTTAATAGTGGCAAGCATTTTGAAAGGCCCGTTGAAGGGAGAGGGATGCTTACTTCCCCGAATTCCATTAACTTCAACAGATTTGCCATTCCAATTCAGACGTTTGCAGTTCCCAGTGAAACTTGCATTTGCGATGACAATAAACAAGTCACAAGGGCAGTCGCTGGAAGTATGCGGCATAAATTTAGAAATGTCTTGCTTTTCACATGGCCAGCTCTATGTGGCGTGTTCCCGTGTTGGAAAACCTTCTTTACTGTTTATTTACGCCGCAGAAGAGAAAACCAAAAATATCGTGTACCGTGCAGCTCAAAACTAAATTATACATTTTCGAGACTCGATTAAAACTAATAAAATTGAATGAGAATAGTACAAACTTAATTTGTGTGTCAGCATTATTGAAAAGAGTAGCATTTTTCAAGCAATTAAATTCAAAAAGCATTAATGTACCCTCGAAAAAAATGTTATCAGACAGGTTCTGGCAAGTCACTTCCGAGTAAAATTTGTAAAAATTTTGTCAAATTAGGTAGGGAAGGTATTTTCCACAAAATTTCACTCGGAAGTAAATTGCAGAACCTGCCTGTATATCATGTTTTTTTATTTAAATTTTTTATCAAAAACAGTTCAAAAAACTCAGCAATAATTTTTTCTTCACTATTTTGGGCAGAACGAAGTTTGCCGGGTCAGCTAGTAACTTTATAATAATAAAATAAACTTTAATCCGAAATAAATCGCCTTTTAAATTATAAATGGTACTTAACGCGAGTGTAAGTACATATTAACGATCTAAATTGTAGTGGGTATTCCCACGAATTGGGCATCCAAATAACTAGCTAGATATGAAAACGAAAGAATACTGGTCGATAAGCAAGTAACGACACTATTAAACTTGCCTAAAATCAAGAAAAAAACAAGTGAAGAATTTCTAAGACTACAATCCACTGTTTCTAATGGTTTGTCGATTCTGTCGACACAAAATATTCCCACAGACAGCTGGGACCCAATTCTGGTAAACATGTGCACCGCCGCATTACCGGAAAAGTCGCTACTTCTATGGAAGCAATCGCTCTCATCACGAAAAAAGTGCTCAACGTGGTAACAAATTAAAGATTTTCTCACCACCCAATATAAAATTGCGGAAAGGTTAGAAGAAAAAATTAATCAAAATTAAGAACATTAAACACGACCAAAATGGAAGCTTAAATAGACCCCAAGCTAGAAGTAACAAAAATTTAATCAAAAGCTTTTACGCAATACGAACGTTCACATCAGAACAAAGAAAACGTCATGCAAACTATGTAAAAGAGGGCATAAACTTACAACTTGCGAGAAGTTTAAACAATTAAATGTTAACGAAAGGAACAACTTTGTCAGATCAAAAAGACTCTGTACAAACTGCTTGTCCCCTACACACAATCTTAAAAATTGCAAAAGTAAATATAATTGCTTATATTGTCACAAAAGACACAATTCAACGCTTCATTATATAAAAGCGCTTATAAATCAAGAACCACGGGTTTAATTGCAAAAGCAAATCCCGAAAACCAAAATTCTAAAAATAGCCAGGAGACACCATGTTGCTCAAAGGCACAACAAGTTCAAACGCTGCACAGCGAAGCACAAGGTGAACTAGTTACGGAACCAGTTACCACCATACCATCTCAAGTTGAAGACAAATACCTTAATTCACAATTAAGGAAATTGCAAAGGTTAAGGAAACTTCTAATAACACACAAAACTATGAAGGATCGGTATTGTGAGCACTTTTCTAAAGCCACAACTACTCGACCAAATAATGGCCGGTACGTCGTCCGATAACCACTAGACCCACAATTTTCCAATACCCCACATAAAGGTAGAAAAAACAAGGTTAGATTCCCTATGACAACCTCATATACAAAAACAAATGTATGTTCGTAACTTTTCGACCCCGCAGGATGGCTTTCGCCAATAATGATACAAAAATCTTGTTAAACGTCACATTAATGCATACTTAAACATAAAATATTATGTATAGCAAAAAAATCGACACTTTTCATGCAATATTGCCCCACAAGGCTTAAATTTTCAAATAAATAAAATCTCAAGAGCAAGTTAAGGGATCCAAGCGCTCCTCATACGAGTGGCTTATAGGAATCAGTTATACAAAGCATCAGATTAATTATGAAGAATTCTCTACTGCACGAATCAAACCGTTCTCTATTCACAGAACCTCCCTCGCAAGATCCCCCTAATTTCATGGTCCTAATCTAGAGCTAAAGAGTACCCATTCTGGCTCTTTATGAGCCAGACGTGGAGTTACTATCCTTCTTAAGCCGATTTACTTGGCGATAACAGAGAAAAGGCAAATAATAAACAGCCAGTTGAACAAACCAATGGTAAAGAAATTTTGAATAAAACCACAAATAGTAAACCTATCAAGGAAACAAAAGCAAATGCATACCGAATATGTTTAAAATCAAAGCCGTTTTTAGCATTTTCAGGTCTTCTGCGCCCTCGGGTACTCTACTAGAAGTACTCCGCTATACATGCAATCGTATATATTGCACATACGTATAATACTAGGCAAAACGTTTGCCTAGGGGGCCCAGAATGTTTAAATGAGTTAAGCATCTGCCCCTCTACCCGGAAAAACTGGCACACACTAATACAATACTTCCGATGACAGCATATTCATACATCACCACACAACACATCTCACCACACTTCTACATCAGTCAACCCACTTAACAAAAAGGCTGGGCAAAAAGATTGCGGACACATTCGTTTACACAATTCGTCATCTGCAGTTCGCCCATCAACACATTCTTTCGACACATACACTTCGTTACATACAGTTCGAGCATCAACATCCGACTATATATACTCGTTTTTTGGACACCAATCTCGCGCAGTGCACTTACCAGTATAACCCCCACAATCTAATAACATTAAATTTTTAAAAACATTTAACTTATCTGTTAACAATTGATTTTTTGTTAGTATTTAACTTTAAAATAACTTTATACAAAGCAAGAGATTTTGATAATAAATTACAGTGTGATTATATACTCAAGTATAGCCGGTACTTTTATTTTGATTGTGAATGACAACCATTTAAAAAGGTTAAAAAATAGAGATACATACATATGTATCTAATGGTTACGAAAGTATACACATACCCTTCGCAATAAAATAACAGACATGCGTTACAATCGTACAACGTACCTTTAAATTGGAGTGCCGTCTCCAAATGCCTTACGCTTCACTATGCAGACAAAAGGGACTTGAATACATTAGAGTACCAAATGACCACCATAGTACAAGGTGCTAACTAGTCTGTTGAAGAATTCCATCAGGCCGTCTATAAACATTTATCGTTTATCCTTATTAAGAAAGGGTGTAAGGAATTAGGCAGAGAATCAGAACAATTAATGACCAAGCTGTACAGGGATTAGGCTCTACCTTTATTTGCGGATTACGTGGACCCCTTTCACGTCTTCTCGGCAAGATGGAGCCTGCTGATTTACCAACTGCATTGCATTTATGTTTGAAGTTGGAAAATCAAACATACCGTACCAATCATGCGTCAAATAGAAGACAACAAAACTTATTTAGAAATCAACACAAGAGACCAATGTTAGTACCACGCCAGTTTCCGACTACTCACTTTTCATATTTTCAAGCTAGACCACTTCTTCCACCTAGAATTAGCGCACTGCAAAACCCAACTATGAATCCCAGACAGTTAAATAATTTTTTTGAACAACCACAATAAAGGCCATATTACACTAATGTACGTAACCAATTCGCACAGAACCATAACGTACAACGACCATTATACCAACCATCTCGTCCTGTGGTTGCCAAACCACAACCACGAACAGAACCGATGGACATTGACAGAAGTATCCAAACTAAGCAGATTAACTACATGAACCGACCACAATTTTATTTAGGTAAAAGACCACCCATGCCCACTGCCGAGATAGCCAAACGACAAAGGAATTTTAATATTCAGACAGATACTCACCAACAAACAGGTACAGAAGGACCAGTACCAACTATGACTGATTATCAGCAAACTTTCTCGGAACAAGAAGAACAAATGGATTACGATAAAACACTTAACGACTACACCGAAGTTATTGAAAATAGTTACCAAGAACAGCAATCCGATTATATTTGTCTTAATTTTTTAGAATAACTGACTCCTCACTTCCGTACGTCGAATGTAAGGTGAAGAGCGGACAAATGCTTAAAATACTGATTGACACCGGATCCATTAGAAATTACATTCAGCCGAAACTTGTACAGAATCCCATTTAATGCAGTATCCGTAGGTGGTAAAATAAAAATAACCCATTACAAAATGGCTAATTTGTTTAATGATCCAAAATCAATAGTTAAATTCTTTTTATTACCCACACTCAGAACATTTGACGGAATATTAGGAAATGACAGTTTGAAGGAACTAGGTGCAATTATTGACACCGAAAGAGGTAAGCTGTTCCTTAGAAACGGCATGAGTATTCCTATAAAAGAGAAAAAATTTGAATCAGTAAATGCAATTATACCCATATTAGAACATTTTACAAATTGTCAAAGAAAATAATTAAACTGTTTGTTAAAAAAATACCCAAATCTCTTTGCAAAACCCGATGACAAACTGACCTATACCACTAACGTTAAAGCCCAAATACGCACATGTACATATCATGAACCACTTACACATGATTGTAATTGGAAAAAAGGTGGAATAGCGATTAAAAGATTAAAGTCTTACCTGAATGAGTACAATAAAGAATTACTCTATAAACCAGGAAAAGAAAATATTGTAGCCGATGCATTGCCTCGAGTACCAAAACAATATTAAATTAATTCAATAACAGAAGCAACAACACAGTGCTTAAAGCTCTTCTCATAATCTTATTCCCAGCATTGAGGTACCGATAAACGCTTTTAAAAACCAAATTTTTATTTACAAAGAACATCCTCCTGACTAAAAGTTCACTTTTCCATTCCCTACATTCCATAGACACACTGTTTTTCAACCAACATATTCTGTTAATGATCTAATGAAAATATTGAGAAAGTACTTAAACCCTTTAGTAATAAATGGAATCTGCACGACAGAAGACATAATGGGACAGATTCAAAGACTATATCCAGAACATTTCAAGACCTTTAAAATTAGATTTACTCAAATGAAGTTAGAAGACATAACAAAAGAAACAGATCAAGATGAGATAATTTTACAGATTCACAAGGCTCATTGGAACGCTGAGGAAAACAAATTGCAACTATCAGAGAAATATTATTTTCCGAAAATGAGACAAAGAGTAGCTACACTGGTATAACAATACCAAGTATGCAAGGAAGAAAAATATGATAGGCGTCCTCCAAATCCAGCAATTACCGAAACCCCATAACCTGAGTTTCCTGGACATACATTTCACATAGACATATACTCAACTGAAAAAAATTATTCTTAACAGCCACAGATAAACTTTCAGAACTTGCACAAGCAAGAATAATCCAGTCAAAATCAATAGAAGATGAAAACCTTTGCACGACATTTTATTTTATTATGGAGCACCCAAGTGCGATATAGTTGATAACAAAAAGTCTTTTAATTCTGCAACTATTACTTTCATGATGAAAGATCAGCTAGGTTAAATGTTTTTAAAGCTCCGCCCTACAAGAGCTCTGTAAACGGACAAGTTGAAAGATTCCATTCCACCCTTTCAGAAATTATTAGATGCCTAAAACCAAAACAAGTACATCGAACATTTGACGAATTATTGGACAGAGCAGTCTCTGAGTACAATAACTCATTACATTGCGTAACAAAAAACGGACCCTAGGAATATTTTTCAGTAGAAACGTAACCACAGACTCTGAGGAATACGATAGAAGCAGACAGAATAACATAGAAAATTTAAAACAAAAACAGGCAACTGACCTAGAAAAACATAACAAAGACCGCAAACAAATTAAAACTTACACACCAGGGCAGACAATATTCGTTAAGCAAAATAGTAGATTAGGATCTACACTTTTACCACGATATTAAGAGGAAATTGTAAAAGAAAACAACCAAACAACAATTATTAAAGAAAATGGGAGAGTTGTTCACAAAAGTATCATCAAAAATGTTTAGTTAGTAATCTAAAGGTGAATAGAACTCAAATGTGTAATAAAAAAAAATAAAAAAAATAATAATAAAATCTGTCCTTTTATAATTCACTGTTCCAGGATAATTTTACTCTTTTGTGGTTGCCAATGGCAAAGGCAAATCTCGACATTACGAACTGCACGGACGCACATACCATTACCATCTATAAAGGAATAGGGAAGTTACAAACGTCATCCATTAAATTATTTCACTTAATAGATCTTCAGCAAATAGAAATTGAACTTCTAAAAATTCTTGAACATACCATCAAAGGTCTTAAAATAAGTTATCTCTCCCATTATATACACTCACTTTGCAAGACCGCCGAACTAGATCAATAAATTGGATTGGATCAGCCTGGAAATATGTTGCAGGAAATCCAGATCACGATGATCTATTAATGATACAAAACAATCTCAATAGCCTTACTACAAACAATAACAAACAGGTCATTATAAATAAATAACTACAGAATAGAATTAATAATTTAACAACAATTTCAAATATGTTAAAAAATACAAACAAGAAAGACAATTTATTTAATAATGAAATAGCAATAAGTTTCCAAAATCAAGTAAAACTAATAAAAGAAGAAATAATAAATGTCAAATATGTAACTCAGTGAGCAAAACAAAATATAATAAATACTTTACTTTTAAACGAAATAGAATTACAAGAAGTTCACAAAATATTTCAAAAAAATAATATAACAACTCTATCAGTCGAAGAAATGTTAGAGTTCGCTGAAGTATCAGTCTTACATCATAAAACAGCTCTAGTTTACATTGTAAAAATTCCAGAATTAGAAGCAACCAACTATCAAAATCTACTAATAAAACCAGTTGTAAAAATAAACTAATAGTTCACTTAGAAACAGATGAAATATTTTTGTCCGAAAATTCTATGTTAAAAGTACCAAAAACTGTAAAATATACAACAGCATAAAAATTTGTAACAACAGATACAACCATTAACTTAAGAGAATCAAAATGTATAGTATTTCTAAATTAGTTGAGGGCAAAAAATCGCTGTGTGATTTCAGTAATGCAGACCATATCCCGGAAATCGAAGAGATTGACAGCAGCCTAATCCTACTTTACAACTTTAACGGCAGTCTAATACAAAATAATATAACCCCTCATCTGAAAGGAACATATCTCTTACATTATTGGAATGAGAACATAACCATAAATAATAAAGAATTCAGCAACAATGAGAAAACTATATTGAAACCCGGCGTCTTCAAATACTATCATTGGAATACCTACACGCACTCAAAATACAAAATAGGAAACAATTAGACCAAATGAATACCGTATAGCTATAATTTTTCTATCGGCCATTCTTATAGCAATAGTTGTAATACAAAAATTTTGTATTATGCCAAAGGAAAACTTAATCCTACAAATTGGAAAAGTTCCGACACAAATCATGCATGAAACGAACAATTTTCCTATATCTGTACAACCACAATTTAATAACATACCATACTTTCAAAGCTACTTGAGGACAAGTAGGTATTTGAGGAGGAAGAGTTAATGCAACAAATATTTATTTCAACACAATTCATTGCAACAATGTTGTTGTTAAAGTGGAATTACATAAACAAACATCCGCTGCAACGCCCAGAATCGATCAATATTATTGCTGATCAATAAATAATAATATCAACAACAATAATCAACATCAATATATTGTAAATTCTGCTGACCATTCAACATCCGCTAAACTCTGCCGTTAAGAACGCCGACGTCGCTGCCGTTCAACCACAGCTAGCTTAAGGTATTTTCTATTTTAGATTCTATTTTTCAGTTTCTTTTCAAAACTCAATTATGGTATTCAGAGTTTACTTTTAAAGTTAATAGGTGGCAACTTTAACAAGATAACACATTCAAACTGTGAGCAACCCTTCAAACAGCTGATTCGAACTGTCAAAAATTGTGTAGCAAAAAAAATATTTACGTGTAAGCAATGCCTCGCAGAAGTGGAAAAGAAAAATTACTAAACGGACTGTGCTTAAAAAACATGTTGGAATTGCTGCTCCAAGATTCAAGTAGGTGCACATTTCTATATTCATATAACTTTTATAATTTTGCGCATTGATTTAGGCAGTGAAGATGAAGACTGCGATGTTCTAATGGACTTTAATGTTAGTGCAGCAATAGTTTTGTCCTCAAGAAGATGCAGCCACGTAAATGTGCCAAAATCTACAAATTGGATTGACACAATCCTTCCCAACTTCGATAACAATCGTATGCGGCAAATGTTACGACTGGAAACTCCGGAATTTCAACATATTTTAAGCTTAATCAAAGAAGATACTGCTTTTACAAATAAAAATTCGGTTCCCCAAATGCCAGTAGAATTGCAATTAAAGATCGCACTTTTCCGTTTTGGTTCTAGTGGGGAGAGTGCATCCATCAGAAAGGTTGCAACCTTGTTTGGAGTTGGAGATGGAGGAACTGTAATTACAGTTACAGACCGCATTATTTCTGCCATCGTAAATTTGAAATCTAAGTTTTTGTGTTGGCCAACTAGGGAAAAAAGACGCAAACTTGTAGCCAATACAATGCACGAGCTGCCAGGGTGCATTGGATATGTCGATTGCACTGAAATACGTTTGTCGGAATCTCCAATTAAGGATCATGAATTGTATTTTTCCAGGAAAAAACAGTATTCCATAAAAATGCAAATAGTGTGCGACTATTCTTTGAGAATTCGACAAGCAACAATTGGATATAGGGGCAGTGTACATGATGCTAAAATTTTTGCAGAATCAGCTATTGGACGAGCATCTGGAAATTATTTTTGTGAAAGGCAATGGATAGCCGGTGATTCTGCGTATCCCTTAAATAGAAATATAATTACACCTTTTCGGCAAAATAGCAACGAACTGTCGCAATATAAAAGGGATAGGTTCAACAAATACTTTTCTAAATATCGAGTACGAGTGGAAAATTGTTTCGGCAAATTAAAAGAAAGATTTGGCAGCTTAAAAGAGCTTCGGTTTCGATTGTCCAACGAAAATAATTACAAGAGCTGTTGCAGATGGATTTTAGCCTGCAACATTTTGCATAATATATTGCAAGACTTTAACAATGACGACGATAATAGCTGTGATGGGGAAGAAATTGATTATCCTCCAGAAATTTATGAACAACACGAATTACGAATTGCATTGGCTGAATTTGTTAATAATAGGAGCTCCCAATAAAAGGTTCTAAGTGATTTTTTTTTTTAATTTTTAGAACTAAATGTGTTTTTTTTTAACCAAATACCATTTAGTTGTAAAGACAATTATCTTAATATTTAAAGGAAGAGTTCCAATATAATTAATAAATAGACTAGTAATTTTTGTTTATATTATATTCGTAGTACTTTCTTGGTGTATCCTCGGAATGGGTTAAAATTTATAAAGTACAGAAAATAAAAACCGCCAAAGAATATGTAGCAGTGTTTCCGACGACGTGTTTTTCTTTAAGCTTGATTTGCAAAACAGGTTTTTATCAACTCAGGCTTTAGTTATTTAAATTGAATTAGTTTCGTATAGAAATCCAAACTTTACAAATTTTCATCGAAATATTCAACTTTTTAGTCGACATTTTTAGCCTTTTTGTTATGCAGTTCAATAGCCTATTAAATTTTATTGAAATAAAAGATGTTTAATATTTTTCTAATCAAGGTGTTATATATGTTTTCTTCATATAACGCGATTTATTTTCTATATGGAAGAAAATACTTAGCACCGCGAGATTTTTATTGCATTATTTTCATTTTTTCCATTTCAATTCTTTCTTTCATTTCCAGTTCTTTCATAGCTATTCTCTCCCTCATTTGAATTTCCATAACTTGAATTTCCCTGTCAGCTTTTTTTTCTTCCAACTCTTTTTCAAATTTTTCTTTATCAAACAAAAATTGTTGCTCTTTTAGCATTAATTCATTTTCTCTGATCTTAAATTCCTTCTCGATTCTGTCTTTTTTTGCATCCAATAAGCTGGAGTGTACATCGAGAACGTCTGATAGGGCTGTACGTGAATATATACCCTTTCGGACAGCCTTTGAAGTAGAAGGGGTGACCTGAGGCTCGGGTAATGCCACGATTTTCTCGACGGTTATATCAGAGGACGTGGCAACTTCTGATGAACCAGTACATGCAATGTCCTCGGTATCCAATACAAGGCAGTTTGAAGTGAGCTCCCTATAGCCAAAAATGTCTTCTAAGTCATCGTACCGGGGACACATCCTTACGATCGCCTTTAAAAATGAAGTGTATTTGTAGGATATATACATTTAAAAATTTATGATGTGTAGAACCTACTTTTGGTCGTGTCACAATTATCCATGGTGCCACTTCCCGTTGCATTTTGCCAGGACTTGGCCTTGGTGTACTGCAATCTTAAGTTTTTTACCTTGCAACGCACCAGAGTCCAATGCAAGTCGCTGCCAGTTTGGTTCAAAAATCTTTTATAATAATGTTGGGCCGTTGGTTTCTCTAGTGGCCTGTTGTCCCTCAAAAAGTTGATTTAACTTTCATTTTCGTTGTCGGTCCACTTTCTGTAGGGAGCCTTTCGAACACGCTTATGTACAACCTGCAATAGAACAATTATAGGCAGAATATTTTCATATTTATACTTAAAAATATTGCGAATTGCGTTTACCTTCTTTATTTCTGTGTTGCTTTCCATTTTTTCTAAACGCGAATAGTCAGCTGATCAAAGTTGCCAGTTTAGCAGGAAACAAAAACACGAAGTAAAGTAGAGTAATTTTGCCTAAGACTGTTATTTCGAACTTGTATAGGAAACAACAACAAACAAAGTTACCACGTGGTAAAATGTTTTGAAGTTAACAGATGGCAAAATTAACACATCAGATAATAAAGAACTGTGAACACCCTAAATGAAGTAAAAACTTAACTTGCATACAGATGTGTATATGTATGTAAGTATAAACAAATGTATAATATAAATATGGCAACATGGCGCCGAATAAACGTGTTTGTGTTGAGTGTAGTTAAAGGAAACATAAGAAGTTTGAGCTGTATTAATTGTAAAAAGTGATATCATATGAGCTGCAGTGGTTTGGATAAAAATGAGTTTGAATTTTTTTACCAGAAGTTTAAAGACACTAATGTAAATACATGGAACTGTGGCTGGTGCGAATTGGGGATTAGCTTCATTGTTCCGGAGTCGGAAAGCGTGGCCGGTAAGGTTTATAGTGATGCTTCAGGCATGAATAAAATATTAGAACGCTTAGATAAATTATTGGATCAAAAGTTTGCAAAACATGTGGAACCTTTGCGTATGGAAATTAGATAATTAAAGACAAGTGTCACTGTTATGGAGGAGAAAATTACTGAACAAAAAAAGGCTAGAGAAATGGATAAAAATGTATATGAAAATAAGGCAAAGACTCTGAACGACCTGAGTAAACGTGTCTCTATGCTAGAAAAAAAAGATTTTGAAATAGACATGCAAGGAGTATTCAGAGAAGCTGAGGAACGGAAAAGTAAGGAATCCAGCATCATCGGGTAGAACTTTAGAGAATCAGACAAGAATACTGGTGCGGAGAGACAGTTGGATGATAAAACAAAATTCATTCAACTGCTACCGGATGATTGTGGTATTGAGATGAATGATATCAAAATCAATAGAATTGGTAAAGCAGCAAAGGACAAGATCCGTCCAGTGAAAATCTCACTTCCGTCAGAAGAATGTGCTAGAAATATATTGACAACGAAACTTAAAGATGAGTCGGTCAAGCTCAAATAGGATTTGACATTAGCCCAGAGAGAAGAGATGAAGAAATTGCACAGTGAGTTGAAAGTGAGAGAAGAGAAAGGAGAAAAAAATCTGGTCATTAGGTACAAATTTGAGGAGCCGCTTATCGATATAAATGTAAATTATCGGCCAAGAATCCTAATATCGGAGGAGCAATAACAAATATCACTATTGTTTATCAGTATGTCAGAGGTTTACGCACTAAGCTGAGTCAATTTTATACAATATCTGCGTCTAGTGATCCGGAGGTTGTGTGTGTTACTGAATCATGGTTGAAACGATAGTATAAAAGACGGGGAGGTTATAAACATTACGTATCAGTTATTTAGGAAAGATCGTGAGGACATTACGAAACGGCGTGGAGGAGGAGTGTTTATATGTGGCAGTAAAACGAATACTTCAGGCTGGTTTAATTAATGTTGTTCACCATGGCGTTGAGCAGTTATTTGTTAACATTAAACTTAACAATGATGATTTCATTGTAGGATGTGTTTACATTCCACCGTATGGAGACTGCAATGTGTATGCTAAACACATACAAAATCCTGCTTTTTGGTGACTACAACCTTCCGGACACTAAATGGATCAGGACTGGAGGTGAAGAAGAATTTATTGGAGAATCAAAGCAGGCGGGTTCGGTGATTGAGGAGTATTCTCTACTGGGCTTGACTCAAATTATTAAGATCTGTAATTCTGTCGGTAAATTTTTGGATTTATGCTTTACTAATTGTGATGTTTTTGCTAATAGAACAGCTCCTATGGTTCCAGAGGACAAGTACCATCCCACTATTGGAATTGAAGTTACACTACATGCGACTATCAGACATAAACGAATACTTGGACTTCAAAAAAACCGCCTACGGTGCTCTAAATGATTTTTTTCTTCAAACAAACTAGATTCCTATGTACGAATTGAAGGATATTGATAATATGGTAGAACATTTTTACGGAATCATTTCTGAAGGGATTAATAACCATGTACCGCACTCGGTAAGAAAGGATTACAGTTATCCTTGTTGGTTTAGTAGACTTCTAATTCTCAAGATTAAATTGAAGAGGACAGCGCATCACAGATATAAGTGATTTGGAAGTTACTTGGACTATGAAGTTTTTAGGAATCTGAGAAAAGAGTGTAAAAGGTTATGTAGTCAATGCTATAAAAACTTTACCAAAAGTTCCGAGGAGAAGATTAAATCTGACCCTGTATATTTCTGGAAATTTATAAGAATGAAAAAAAAGCACAGCCAAAGGAATACCGTCTAGTATGGAGTGAAATGACCTCAAGGCGGAAGGTGTTGATAGTGTATGTGACTTGTTTGCGGATTTCTTCAGCAGTATTTATCAGAAAGTGGACACATTACTACAAGAGGACATCACATTCTCATTGGAGCGGCTGAAAAATTGAAATAGCAACTTGGAAGATCTTGAAATCACCTTTGATGAATTATTGAAAAGGATGTTAGCTCTTGATCCTAGCAAAAGCCCAGGCTCAGATGGTATTTCGAACTCCTTTCTAAGATAATGTGCTGTGGGTTTATGTGAACCACTGAGCTTTCTTTTAGACATATCATTAAAATTGGGAATTTTTCCCAATTGCTGGAAAGATGCATACGTAGTACCTATATTCAAGGCTGGAAGAAAGAAAGTTGATATATGATCAGATTGAAACATGGTTTAAGGATTCTCTGATCAGACAGCAACATGGATTCATCAAGGGAAGATCAACCACCTCGAACCTCATGATGTACGTAGAATATATCTTACAGCATTGGTCTAAAAAACTTGAGTTCCATGCACTATATACGAATTTTAGTAAAGCGTTTGATATGGTGAATCATGAAGTAATGTTGCTAAAGCTGCAGAAATATGGTATCACGGGTTGTGTAACTTACTTACGGGTTTGAAACTTACTTGAGTGGAAGAAGACTCCGTGCAAAGATCAGTGACTCCATCTCTACAGAATTCAAGCTGGCATCGGGTGTACAAGGGTCACACTTAGGGCCTCTACTGTTCTGTATCTTTGTTAATGATATTGGAGCGGAATTTACATCTCGGTACTCACTCTTCGCTGATGATTCGAAAATC
Organism: Bactrocera correcta; assembly: GCA_027475135.1. Lineage (NCBI taxonomy): Eukaryota > Metazoa > Arthropoda > Insecta > Diptera > Tephritidae > Bactrocera > Bactrocera correcta. Next base: position 59,638,097 of record CM050322.1, read on the forward strand.
TATAGGTGCATTGAGAACATCGGTGACACGTATGCACTTCAAGAGGATATAAACAAGCTGTTGAGGTGGTGTGAGTTTAATAAATTGAAGCTTAACGTGGGAAAATGTGCAATCAATAAATATAGCCGTAAATCTGAAGCTAATCAGCACCTTTATTATATGGGTAATGATATTGTTAAACAAGTAGAGTCAATAAAAGATCTTGGAATACATGTGGACAGTAAGCTCACATTTGTTGGTCACATGAATAATACTGTAGACAAAGCCAATAAGATCCTAGGTAGCCTGTTAAGAACAAGTAAAGATTTTGAGAATGGTAGTACGCTGATTGGTCTGTTCAATGCACTAGTGAGGCCAGTGTTGGAGTATGGATGTGTATCCAATCTATAGTAATCAAATTGATAAATTGGAGTCAGTACAAAAAAAGTTTAACAGACATTTAAAATATGGTCACAATATGAGTAAAGACTCAAGAGGTACAATTGATGCAAAAGAGCCTAGTAATCCCACACTGGCCAATAGAAAAAATATCTAATTTCTGCACCGGAGCTAATATCATTAATGGACATTGGGATGTTCCAGACTTGGTGGACATATTTGAGTTCGTTGAGTACAAAGTAAATTTGCGAAAGTCAAGAGTTATTGAAGTACCAATAGTTAGATCGCGATACAATACTCGTGCACCGACCTATAGAATCGCGAATGTAATTAATGAGTATTCTGACCGTACGGATGTTTTCGACATGTCTGCAAAAAAAAAAATAAAAGTGAGGCTAAACATTTAATTCTTACCTGATATTCTGATAAATAAATTAATTAATTAATAAAGAAGTGATATTGCTTGAGGTTTTCTGATTCTGATCTTAACTAATTCTAACACATGTTATTATTTTCTTTTCTTCAAAGTATTGTTATTTTTCGAAAATTTCTCACTAAATACTCAACATGTAAAAGAAAAAAATCAGTGTATAACTGCTGAGTGCGTTAATAAACAAATAAATAAGTGCCTGCGCGCACACCAAATTACAAGTACGCTGAACAGATAGTAATAAAGATGAACTCAGTGAAAGTATATCTTTTCTTCTAATTTAACTTCGAAGTGGAAATAAAGAGCCAAGCAAAGAAGCTTGAGTTCTTCACAACACCAAAACTGGCGACGAGGATTAACTAACAATTTTGGGAAGCTAGTGAGAGCGGCGGTATTAATAGTACAAAGAAAAAGTGGAAATATTAATAGAATTGTGGAAAACAATAATATATTTATAGAAAAACATTAACAGAACTATACAAAAAAAATGCTAAAATATTATAAAAACATTTAAATCGTGTTAAATGTGCAGCAAGAAAACCTTAAAATCAGTATCAGCAAATAATTAGCTTTTAAAATAAGTATATAAATAAATAAAGTGTGGATTTTACGGAAAAACATTCGTACAACGGTAGTGGTTATATGAGTTTGGATGCAACCTATAAAGCAACAGCAGCCGCAGTAACAGATATTGCGACAAAATCAGCATTAGTAACAGCAATTACAACAAAAGCAACAGCAGCAGCAGTAACGGCGATTACAACATTGCAGAACAAATAAGAGTAAGAAATATATATGAAAATATATTAAAATTTTTTAGAGTAAATAATAAAATACGAAACAATGTGTAAAAATTGTCGCACAATAGTGTAATATAAAAATTCAATCGTGCGTATACAGAGTGTTGCAAAATCGAAGTCAAATAATAATGTTTCACTAAATGATAAAATTATTAATGTGTCTCGACTAGATATCTTTGAAACTGTTAGATAGGTGTCTTCACTACAAGACTAGACAGTACCTCTCAAACTGTACAATAGCAATTAAAATACTCAAAAGGAACTTATTACATAAAACTAAGTTTACTCAAAATAAATACGAACATTTTTTCTTATATATATTTCACTTGAAATAAAATTTTCTCAAAATGGAAGCATCCACCATACCATTTTTTCAGCTCACTTTGAACTGTATTAACGGAATTGCAGACTTTGATGGACGAGATCAAAACCAACTAATCGACTTCATTAAGCAAGTTGAAGACATCTTACTCACAATACCAATTTTTGATGTAGGTAATCAAAAAATTTTATTCATTTTTCTGAAAGGAAGATGCGTAGGAAAAACTAGGGAAATAATTCACAGATATGGACAAGTTAGTGATTTGGAAACATTGAAACAAATACTTCTGAGCAATTTCGGGGAAAAGAGAAATTCAGCGGAAGTTATGGATGAATCTCGACTCAACAATAGAAAATTATTATTTTAAAATAAATAAAATTAGGAATAAACTACATAATAGAATATTAGCGCATAAAAATTTAAATATCTCAACGAATGAAGTTAATAGGATAGCACTGAAATCATTTAAGGAACATATCCCAGAACCCACTAAAACTATGATTATATAAAGAGACCCGGATAGTCTAGAAAAGGCATACAAAATAATATCAGAAGCTAGACATCAAGGCTTCACAGGGCTAGGGAGACAAAGGAAAGATCCTAAGCCTAATAGCTATCGCAGGACTAATTTTAGCGATAACGTTAACAATAGAACAATTTCCAGACCCAACCAAAATATAAATAATATCCCCACTTACATATAATTGTAGTTATAATAGATATAACAATTATATGCCACAAAATAGGTATAACGGTGGCTATGTCCCAAGAAACGAAAATAACAATAACAACAATTATATGCCTCAAAACAGGTATAACGGTAGCTATGTTCCAAGGAATGTAGGAAATAATTAAAACAGTGGCAACGGGTCGAACCAAACTAGAATGTCAAACCAGACAACAAACACAAATTATAACCAACAGGGAAATTTCAACCCACAAAGAAACTTTAATCAACAAAGAGACGGGAATCTAACGCGGAATTACAACCAATCAGCGAATTTTAATCGGTCCGCAATATCAAATCGCAATAAACCAGAGCCTATGGATATTGGCCATGTAAATACATATTTTCAGTGAGATCCACAAAACAATTACCCTATATACATAATAATAGATACACACATAAGAAAGTTATATTTCATCATTGACACTGGAGCAGAGTTCAGTTTGAACAACGAAAATGTTTGTAACCCGAAATGGAAGAGTGAAGTAGATGTGCAAGTTACAGCAATGGGAAGAGAAACGGAAGTTAAGAAACTTTGTAGATTCCCAATATTTAAAGAATTTAATGAAAAAGAAATCATATGTGAATTTTCCTGGAATGTAATTTTAACAAGAACTTTGACGGACTCATTGGTAACATTCCGGTTTACTCTAAAATCCACTGATACCCAGAAACACACAAACCGGAAATAGAAAAACAAATAGACCAAATGCTAACCCAATGTATAATTAGAGCACCCTCCAGTCCTTATAACAGCTCTATTTGGCTGGTATCAAAGAAGCTGGACGCGACCAATGAACAAAAATGGCATTTTGTGATCGACAGGAAGTTGAACAGCGTAATTACGGAAGACAGATTTCCAATTCCAAATAGAGACAATACATTTGACAAATAAGGAAGATGCCAATATTTTTCAACTCTCGACTTAGCCAAAGGTTTTCATAAAATTGAAATGGACGAACGCGACATACATAAAACAGCGTTCTCCACTGCAAATGGAGATTATGAATTTCTATGAATATCCTTCGGATTCCGAAATGCACCGGCAACGTTCCAAAGGCTAATGAACGATATATTAAGAGAATATATCGGCAAAATCTGCATTCTGTACATGGACGATATTCTAGTATTTTTTACAAGCGTAGCAGAGCAGCTAGAATAATTGAGCAAAATTTTAATGAGAATAACAAAAAATAATCTAAAGATCCAATGAAATAAATGCGATTTCCTAAGACAAGAAAAAAAATTCCTAGGTCACTTGATTCCAAAAGATTATATTAAACCAAACTCTCCAAAAAGTGGGAGCAATAGGAAAGATTCTACTTCCAAGAAGCGTTAAGGAAATAAAACCATTTTAATTAAAAAAGTATATTAAAAAATAAATTTTTATTAAAATAATATTAAAATATTTAAAAAAGGACTCAAAAATAAACATTAATGACCAAGATTTCAAAGATTCTTTCTTTAAATTAAAAATGTTGATAAAAAATTACCCCATTTTAATCAACCCAGATTTCACAAAAACTTTTACTTTTGTGACAGATGCTAGAAATTTTGCTCTAGGAGCAGCCCTTATGCAAGATAACAAAACAATATCATTTGCCAGTCGTACCTTGAATGGACATGAAAAAAATTATAGTACGATAGAAAAAGAGTTACTTCAATAGTTTGGGCAACGAAAAATTTCCGTCCGTACTTATTTGGCCAACACTTTGTTATTGAAACTGATCATGGATCATTAGTTTGGCTGAACAACTTAAAAGAACCAAATGCTAAGCTCCAAAGGAGGAAAATAAAGCTAAATGAGTTCGATTTCGCCATTAACTACATAAGAGGAAAAGAAAATTTAATCGCAGATGGTCTAAGCAGACTAAATTATGAAAATGGTAATATGATAGAAGTGAATTTAAATGAACTATTCAATGATAACGCCATAGAGACAGTACATAGTGCAGAAACGGATAGTACATACTTCATAAAAATAACAGAAAATGCAATCAATATATATGTATAAAAATCAACTTATAATTCAAAGAGCGCAAAGGCAATCAATAACAAAGAAAATAATACATCAAAGTAAAATAAGAAACATAATAAACGTAACACTTAAAAGCAACATTTTAAAAATAATGCAAGAGAACCTACGGGAAAATGGATTAATCGTAATTTACTGCCCAGATGAAAAATTATTTTTACAAACTCAAGAGTTATGTATAAAATTTTTCGCAAATAATGCAAATCTAAAAATAATGAAATCAAACATAATTTTAAAAGATGTAACAGACAAAGGAGAACTCTTAACATTAATAGAAGAGAAACATGTCGAAAATAATCACAGGGGAATAAATGAAATATTTGAGGAAATGAAAAACACACTATTACCCCCCAAATTACAGAAAGAAATACAGAGATACATCAATAATTGTGAAATATGCAATAAGGCGAAGTTCGACAGTAACCCTATCAAACATAATTTAAATATTACGGAAACTCCTAAAAAACATAATGAAATTGTTCATTTTGATATTTGGTACCCACAAAGAGGCATAATGTACCTCGAAGGCATCGACAAATTAACAAAATATGCACCAGCCAAATCATTAAAGGACAAAACTTCATATTTTGGCAAACCGAAGACTTTAGTAACAGACAATGAATTAGATACAGTACCAATAAAACAATTCTTAAAAGATAATAAAATAAACCTACACCTAATGACCACTTATAATAAAACAGGAATGAACACTTAAGACTTTTTAATGCTGATGCAAATAACAACGACAATCTGAAAGAGAAAGTAATCAAAGCAATAACTGCTTATAATAATACCATACATTCTACGACAAAAAAGAAGCCAATTGATTTCATAAATAATTAACTTTCCGAACAAGAACTAAACAAACTCGCGGAAAAATTACCAAAGCAAAAAGAAAATATAATAAACTGGCTGACCCCGCAGCGGTTGTCCTGCGTGAAAATATGTGTTTTGAAATGAAAAGAAAGTTAAATTTATCATTTCTTTTTTTTTTAATGCAACACAGCTTGATAAACAACATTTTTTTGGTTTCTGTTCCGGTGTACAGAAGAGATGGTTTTTTAACTCGTGAGCACGCCACCTATATCTGACCGTGTGAAAAACACAGTATTTCCAAATTTACGCCACACACTATGCGAATATTATTGTGTCCTGTCATCTCAAATGCAATTTTCACTGGAAACGGAATACGTTTAAACTGAAATGCCAAATCGATAGAACTCAAAGGAATTCGTAGAATCAAGCATTCTGCTCCTTGTATTCGTTAGGTGCATCACAATCAGTCAGGCTCCATTACACAGTTTCGGCGCATGAAGATTTCGAAACATAATAACGACAGATCCAACTTTGAGACGCAAATGGTGCGGTGACATTTAAAAATTTCACTGGATAATTCATTCATTGTCAAGACGAATCATCGATTTGTATGAGCGTAAGTCTCCCGGAATTTGACTTTGAATCTTTCAGTTTAAGTCAACAACATCGGTATTTTTGGCAGTTAACATTGCGCGTCCACTTAAGGAATCGTAGTTACGATAATTTGGCCAATGTCCGAACATTCTTTATGAGTTCACCGGCGGTAGGAATTGGTATCAAACCACCGGAACTATCAACCGGAATTGATCCATTTCCAATTTTAAGCGAAGACGATGTAAAATGTCTTCGGCAATTTCATTTTTGCTCGTATCGCATTATAGACGCGGATTTGAAGGCTGATTTGTCGAAATGATTATCGCGAAACGTGTGCGAACTTCATTTGCATTCCAGTGGTTATCATTTTCCAGCAATTGTAATAGCTGGCTTGCTTCTCAAAAGTTGCACACACCGTACCATTCGCAGTACGCAATGACTTAAATGAAGTTGAACCGCGAACATTTATCAATAGCAACCGAAGGTAGAAACAATCGCCGTTTTGCGGGTGGATTGTGTAAATTCGTCCCAATGCATTAGTTGATAAGACAGCTGGATGTCCATATACTGGTTGGCCTTGCTTTCTGCGTAATTATTTCTTCAACGATGCATTCCATGTCTAATATCAAGGTATTTCCAAATGTCCTCGCAAACGGATCTCTGACGAAAGTTGAGGAAAAGCTCCTAAATGTTAATTTTGTTGCTGACGGTGTTTCCACTGGCTGTAGTGTATTCTCTGGGCTGAAGTACACACTTTGGCCTTCTCCAAATTAACTGTGAGACGTACAACAGCCAGAAAACGTTCATGATTTGCAGAAGTAAATGTCCCAAAAAGCACTTTATTGCAGTTTGCGTATCAACCGTATCGTTCAAGTCCAATAACCCCCTTGTTGCTTCCTATGGTGACGTACTTTCGATATTCCCTCCTCTAAATTGAATACTGAATGTTCTGCCCATGTCGTCTGGTGAGTGACGCCGATACAGTGGATATCCCTCTTTTCTAGTTTGTGTTTCCGAAAAAAACGTGGATACTGTTTCGTGCCTTTATTGTCAGACATACAAACCGATGTGGGATTGTGGTGTCCGCAAGGTCCATGAACCATATTGGTTTTCATCACCTTGTATAATACTGCACCTTTCTCTGCATCAGGAATTTCCGCGTGACTGAATGATTTCATCAATTTGATCTGGTGTTACCACTATTCACCATCCAAAGAAGAATGTGTGAGTGCGGCAAACCTCTCTACTGCCACTCAACAGAGTATATCTAGCATCTAACAGCCACATATACGTTGCTTCAAGATAAAGTCCATCAAATGTTTTCACTGAATAATTTCCAAAATTTTTTTGAAGAAAACGACAAATTTGAACGATTCAAATAATTGAACAAAACAAAAAATTAAAAAAAAATTTGTATGGAAAAAATTAACTTTTTGAAATTTTCCGACTTTTCCTCACGAAAAGCATACAGGTTTTTTATTTCTAAACCTTCCTTGATCCACAACGAACAACCTCTTCAAATTTCATCAATATTGGTTCAGCCGTTCTCTTAGTGTTACTAACGAACAAACATTCATTCGTTTGTAAGGAAAAGGGCTGATTTTAGGGGTTTTCCGGCGATTTTTCGAAAAAATCATACCTGAACCTCAACGAACATTTTAAAAAAAGAATTATCAAATTTGGTTCAGTCGTATGAAAGTTTTGAGCGTACATACATTTTAACGATTACTTTATATTAGTTTGTAAAAAAAGTCTTGCGGTATTTTCGCTAGTTGGCGCTGAAAGCGCGTAGTTCTAGTTTTATTCGTCTTTTAAGTCGTTCGTGAGTTATAGCGTCGCAAACATGGGGCAAAATAAAGAGAAAATACGGCATATTTTACAGTACTACTACGATAAAGGCAAAATGCATCTCAAGCCGCCAATAAAATTTGTGCAGTTTATACACCCGATACAGTTTCCATTTCCACCACACAGCGATGGTTTTAACGTTTTCGTTCTGGTGTAGAGGTGGTCGAAGATGCGCCACTCTCGGGAAGGCCTGTCGTCGAAAATTGAGATAAAATCGCTGAATTGGTCGAAAGAGACCGGCATAGTAGCAGCCGTATCATCGGTCAAGAGATGGGCATGAGTCATCAAACCGTTATAAACCATTTCAATATCATTATCAAAAAAAATACCGCAAGACTTTTTTGACGAAATTATATATATATAGATTATATCAATAGAAAAGAAAACAGGGTAAACATACAAGATTTTTAGAAAAAATATATAAAGAATCATAGAGTTAACAAAGCACAACCAAGATACAAGGGAGTAGACTTTAAAGAAGAGAGAGAAGTTTAAAAAAGCATACAAGACTCAAGTTAAGCGAAAATTTAAATTTCAGGATTAATATGGCGAAAATTACGATACTTTTAACGATAATAACGGCAATCAATGGACTTCTACAAATAAACAAGCTCGAAAACCAGTCGGGATACGCTAAAGTAAGAATGAGAGAGACAGAGATAGTGAATCAAACCGCAACGGTAATCCATATAATACACCCCAAGGAATTTAAGCATATTATTAATAATATTGAAAATAACTTAGAAAATAATTTCAACCAATATAACAGGAATGACAGGGAAATATTATATTATGGAAATAACAGAAAATGTAGAGGACTATTTAATAATGTAGGGACTACATACCATGGACAGTGAAGATAGGGAAAAAATACTACAACATGTAGAAACAATCATAAGATAATAGGAGCGGTAAATCAACAAATATTATATACATAAATGACAACTTCAATAAATCCAATAATACATTAAAAAGAACCATAGAAGACGATAGGACAGAAATACTAAAATCCTTTGAAAAAAATAAATAAATCAAACGAAAAAATTGTAAAACACATTATACCGATCAGATGCTTAAACTTAAACACTTATACTATGTTCGGACCGACATTGAAAACATTTTGAAAACACATTTGTATGTTGTGGGATGTAAGTCGTTCGGACCGACAATGTGTGTTTTCGATGAGTTTTCACTGACAACTAACAATACGAGGATTCTCTTGCTCTTGCAAGATGACACAAAATGCAAAAATCCTATACCGAAAGATGCAAGGCCGAGAGAGCACCCATTGCAGAATCTAGTGATATATGACGGCACATTGCAAATAATTTTTTGCGTATGTTTGTTGTGCGGTTGCACCAAGAAGAAAATTCTGCAATTGGCGCACCGTGCGAGGATTTTGCAAGAATAAGGGAATCCCCTTAACAGTGAGCTGCTGCATTTGGATATGGAATGTAAGCAAATATCAAGTGACAATTTAGGGCCGGCAAAATATGTCTTCCAAAAAAATCGACTAAGCTAGAGCAGGCACCAATTATAATGAGTGGAATGTAAGTTTTCAAATAGTTTTCAGCGAAAACTGTGTTTTCATTTGACAGATTTTACATGGACGAAAACACAAGTTTTCGTGCGAAAACCAGTTCTTCCCACGAAAACATGCTTTCAATGTCGGTTTTTCGTTTCTTCTTTTCGCTAAGTGGCACCATTTGAAGATTCCAAGCAAAGCCAGGTAGTTCTCCACTTGGTCACTCCAACGGAGTTTAGGTCTTCCTCTTCCTTTGCTTCCAACGACGGGTACTGCGTCCAATACTTTCTGAGTTGTAGTATTTTCGTCCATTCGGACGACATAACCTTGCCAGCGTAGCCGCTGTCTTTTAATTCGCTGAACTATATCAAAGTCGCCGTATATCTCATACAGCTTATCATTCCATCCAATCGATACCGCCGTGGATAAAGCAAAAAGGACCATACATTTTTCGCAGAATTTTTCTGCGGAAAAATCGTAACGTCGACTCTTCAGATGTTGTCATCAGCCATGCCTCTGCACCATATAGCAGGACGGAAATAATGGATGACTAATAGAATAATGTTTTTGTTTTTCCAGAGAGGACTTTACTCCTCAATTACCTACTTAGTCCGAAGTAGCAAATGTTTGTAAGAGATATTCTGCGTTAGATTTCGAGATTGACATTGTTGTTGGTGTTGATGCCGGTTCCAAGATACACGAAACTATCTCCGACTTCGAAGTAATGACTGTCTAAGTGGCGTGAGTCGAAATCGAAAGGTTCGAAGAGGTCCTTCCCGATCATGACGGATCTTTTGGTGTTGCTCATCTTCAGTTTACACAGTCGTATTTATTTTTCTGGGATACTAAATTAAGACATCGCGGCATAAAGGCAGCTACTTTTCGTGCTGTCGAAAGCAACTTCGAAATCGACGAAGAGGTGGTGCGAGTCGATTTTTTTTTCACGGGTCTTTCCCGAAACTTGGCGCAGGTGAATATCAGGTCAGATGTTGATTTTCTTGGTCTAAAGCCACAATGATAAGAACAAATCAGCTTGTTGTCCGTTCAATTCACATTTACACAATACGCTCTATAGAACTTTATATGCTTTGTTGAGGAGGCTTATCCCACGGTGGTTGGCGCAGATTGTAGGGTCTTCCTCTTTGCGGATTGGGCAGAGAGCACTTCAAGTTCGTCTTCTCCTGGCGTTATACTTTCCCTGCCATTCAGCAGGCTGGAGAAGTGTTCCCTCTATAAGTTTAGTACGCTCTGGGCATCACTAGTCACTAGATTCCACAAGGGCACGTTCCGGTCTGTTAGTCGCCGCATCCTTTCGTAGAATTTTCGAGCATTACTCCTGTCGGCTAGCTTGTCAAGCTCTTCATACTCATGCAATTCGGCCTCTTCCCTGTTTTGTCTGCAAATGCGGCTCGCTTCCCTCTTCAACTCGCAGTATCTATCCAAGCCCGCACGTGTTGTTATCGATTTTAACTCGGGGTGTACGCACATTTAAAACACTGGAAACGTGTCTTCCGTCTATCACAACACTACCAGACTTTTATATTATAGCTCTCATAGCTTCGCTCCAAGCGCTCACACAAGTAGAAGGCATCTTTGATCACATCGTCTTTCTCTTCCGTCGGGGCGAGGGCGGAAATCAGCGATATGTTGAAGACGATAATGTATTACAAAGAGATAATTGATCATACATCATGATCGTTATCCGATTTCAGATACTAATATTCCTGCCTTATCAAAGTGAAGCAAAATATTTTTAAAGTTTGTGCTTAAAATCGGGTTTTCATCTAATCTTAATGTCAACTAATGAATTCGAAAATTCAGCTTTTTCCAATATGTATGACTTCTCGAGAGTACGATTACGCGAACGACGTGATGCTTGGCGGACTTCACCTTGGCTTCCCATAACCCGCCGAAGTGCGGCGCCCGCGGTGGCACAAAGATGAAACTGCACCCTTCGTCTGCTGCGAATCTCTTCAGGTCTAGACCCATTGCTAGAAACGCCTCCTTCAATTCGCGCAGCTTGCGATCGGCGCCTACGAAGTTGGTGGCGTTGTCGCTGAATATCTTCGTTGGCATCCCTTGGCGTCCAATGAACCTTTTTAGGGCGAAAATAAATGAATTAGAAGATAGGTCTGAAACTAATTCTAAATGTACTGCTTTTGAAGTGAAGCAAACGAAAACTGCAATATATGTTTTTACGGGTGGTCGACCGCGTATTTTTAGAGTTGTGTATATCGGACCACAAAAATCTGCGCCACATATAAGAAAGGGCCGTAGTGCTCGAAGTCTCCCGACTGGCAAATTTCCCATTATTAGGTTTTGCAACTTCGGCTTATAATGAAAACAATGTATACAGTTTCTTACGGTTCTGCTGCAAACTTCTCGGGCATTGATTAGCCATATGCGTTCTCGAAGAAGCGCAACCAACGCTTTAGCCCCAGCGTGGTGATTTCGAATATCGGGAACCGTAAGTATGTTATAACGAAAAGCGAACGTTTATTTAATAAAAGCGGAAATTTGGCATCGTATGGGAGAGGTGCATTTAATAAGCGGCCTCCTACTTGGATTAATTTGAACGACAGCGACTTATCAGAGTACTCATGCAAAAACGGGTTGAGTTTTTGCAAGTTTGTGGGTAGGGTGGTGCTTTTATGCAATTTTTGAATAACATCCGAAAATTCTGAATGTTGGACCACCTGTGCAATTTTTAGAAAGCTCAAGTTTAGCTCTTCTGAAGTCAGCTCTTGGCTTCTGGAGGATTTTGGTGGTCGCCTAATCCATCGTAATATATATGCGACCGCACGAAGCAATTTTTTGTGAGAAGAGAATTTTTCAATGAGGTCCAATATTGAATTTTTCTCAGCAGTCGAAATTAATTTAAATGTAGTTTTCTTCTTCTCTAATGCTTCGTCTTCCGATGAGAGCTGGAAGTGGTTATTATTTTGCCATAATGCAGGATCTTCTAGGAGGAACTGTGGACCGCCAAACCATATTGAATTATTTAATTCGTCCACGTTACAACCCCGAGACACTTGATCCACAGGATTTTGTTTCGTTGGTACATGTCGCCAATGTACTTTGCGACGAAGGTTGGTAGTGAGGATGGATGAGTTTTAATCCAATGTAAAATGATTTCATAGTCTGTCCAAAATATAATATTTTCAAAATGTCGACTCAACATAGGCGCTACTCTTGACCATAATTTCGAAAGAAGATGTGCTGCCGAGAGATCAAGACGCGGAAGAGATTTGGTGTTCAGCGGAGCCACTCTAGACTTTTTAGTAAGCAGCATACATTTAATACCACTAACAGATTGGCTTCGTATGTATATACAGCATCCGTACGCCCTTATTGAGGCGTCGGAGAAGCCATGTATTTGGCAGATGGCACTCGACTCAACGTTTACGTAACGAGGAATGCTTATCGACGAGAGCTGCATTAGGTTGGCTTTAAAGTTCTGCCAGCTAGTGTCAAGGCGCAATGGAATCGACTCCTCCCAATCTAGTTTTTGGATCCAAAGCTCTTGCAATAAGATTTTTACTTTGGTAACTAGTGGGGCTAGTAATCCAAGCGGATCAAAAAGGCGAGCAGAAACTGACAATATGTTTCGTTTCGTGGCTTGCAGATCATTAAAATTGTCATTTAAAACAAATCGAAACAAATCCTCTTTCGGCAACAAATGGATTTCTAATGTTTTAGTGGAACTTTTGTCATTGAAGCTTAATGACTTTTCCGTGCATTCACTATCGAAAAATTTAGGGTGGTTCGAAAACCACTTCGTTAAGACGAATCCTGCCGAGTTTAATATTTTAATTACCTCACTTCTCAAAAGATCTAGAGACTCAAAATTTTCGGACCCTGTTAATAAATCATTAACATAAAAGTCTCTTTTGATGGCCAATGAACCGAGCGGGTATTTCATTGTATTGGCATCACTGAGCATTTGCAAACACCGTTTTGCGAGAAATGGAGCAGGCGCAGTGCCGTATGTTACGGTGTTAAGACGAAAAATTTGAATTTGCTCAGAAGGATGCTCTCTCCACACAATAAGTTGATAATTTCTGTCTTCTTCGTTCATAATTATTTGACGGTACATTTTAGTAATGTCCGTTGTTAGTGCATACTTATATAATCGAAAACGAAGAAGAGTGGAATATAATTCTTCTTGGATGGTTGGACCTACCATCAAAAGTTCATTCAACGCTATTTGAGTTAAAGATCGACTCGAAGCATCAAAGATAATACGTAATTTGGTTGTAGTGCTCTCGGGCGTTAAAACTGATTGATATGGAAGGAAGTGCTGTATCTCACTTAGGATCTTATTTTTTGTTGTGCCAATTCATTCATAAAGTCCACATACATTTAACGAGGTTCTGGATTTTTTAATGTCCTTCTCTCCAGGGCCTGAAACCGCCCAACTGTGGTTTCATATGAGTGACCGAGTAACTTACGGTCAGCTTTAAAGAGCATTCTGTCTTGAAGCCGTCCTGAAGGATATACTTGAGTAGTATTAACGAAAAAATTTTCACACTCTTTTTGCTCTGGTGTGAATTTTATGACATTTGATTCTGAAGGTAATTTTTCTAAAGTCCAAAATTTTTGGACTTCTAAATCTATTGACGTTAAGTCTTCTTCAGTTTGGCATAATGTGCTATGTAATCTGGGAGGAGAACTTATATTACTGACGTATTTGTCAGATACAATCCATCCTAAAAGGGTTTTTGAAGAGTTGGTTGGTTAGGATCATTTTTAATTTGACCAACAGCTAAAAGAACGAAAAATGTTTCAGCACCCAATAGGATATCCACTTTTTTAGATTTGGGAGTTCTGGGTCCGCCAATTCAATATTGTGTGGAATTTTCCATCGACTAACATTGATGTTATGGTCTGGATGATTTGCCAAAATGCATCGCATTACCCAGAATTCCGCCAAAAATTCAAAATTATTTAACCGCGACCTGACAAGCGTGCTTAGTCTTGACCCCACTTTTGTATTGGAATTGCCAATTCCAATTACGCTTAATGTTTTGTGCTGACGTCGAATCCGCAACTTTTGTGCCAAGTCCTCCGTCAAAAAATTGACCTGGGAGCCTGAGTCCAGCAAGGCTCTCGCAGGAAGGTAATCTCCGCAGCTGGTCCTCACTAGAATTACTGCTGTTGCCAACATGACCCGATCCGGCATACTGGCTGTATGCATAGCATGTGTGGTTGATGGTTGCGGATGAGGTGCAGCAAGGAAGGAAACCGGATACTGATGCAATAATGTGTGATGCGATCGATTGCACACACGAGATCTATCCGCTCTGCACTAGAGACAGTGTGTCCCTTACGCAAACAATTTATATATAAGGGCACCGATTTCACGAACACGAGTCATACACCGCTGACACTTCGTCAATCATTGAACGTAGGGAGGGCGCAGAAGGCTTTGGAATTGTTGGCAGCTCAAAAAGTTTAGATATTGTATTGAAAAATATCAAACATTTAATATCATAAACTTTTTTGAGACTTGCCAACGCTTTCGGGTAATTTTCATCCGACATCTGAAACGCTTTAACTGTTCCCAAAGCCTCTCCAGATAGACAATTAAGTAAATGGTTAAATTTTTCAATATCTGGGATATTTGGATCATTATGAACCAAGCTCTCGAACAAACTTATAAAATTTTTAGTTTTGAATATTCTCCCTTGAATTGTGGCAAATTCATTTTAGGGAGCCTTGAGCTGTGAGAAGCTACAAAAGATGTTTCGGCAGGTGAAGTTTTATTTTTCGCTAAAATTGATTTAATTATGTCCTCTAACTCCCCTCGGGCCATGTCGTCCTCATGAATTTCTTCAATCTTTTCATTAATTTTTCACTATGTGAATTCAATATATCTAAACGACATTCCAATTCTATTGGATCTAAAGACATAGTCTTTTCGAGAAGGCCCGTTTTTATGCGCAAAATACTACTTTTCGCAACCGTTCTTTGACGTCTTAACGATTTTAAGTCCGTCAACTCCTTACTTGGAGACAGGTTTGCGAGAGTTGGCTTTGGCTTGCTCATTTTGCGTTGGTTAAATTAAACTTCCGAAAGAAAGACTATAACGGTTGGCAACAGATATGTTAAGAATCGAAAACAAAAAAATATATTTGGAATAGGTTAGGAAATTGCGAAAAAAACGACCGATAATTGCAAACGCAGATCGAAAAAATTGCGAAAAACGAGATAATTTAATTTTGCAATTAATATATATGTATATTTTTTTCACCTTTATTTCAAAATAAAGGGCTACCGCAAAATCCCAAAATCCCTTTGTTTCACTTTAAATTTATACATTTAGATATAAACATACGTGGGGTTCAGATATGTATATCAATTGTATAATATATGTATGTATATATTGTTATATATGTATGTAAGTATGTCAATATAGTGAAACAAAAAGGGAGAGCCAAAAACTGAAAGTGTGCACTTTGTTGTTTATTTGAATTTTCGTTTGTTTGCACCACTTTCAATAATCCGCACTCGTTACCTGGTGCTTCGGCTGTTTGCCGGCGCTCACTTCCCTTTTGCACAGAATACAGCGGCAGCTCATTCCCACAACGGCAGCGGCGTTGATGGCAGCAGCGGTTTGATGGTAGTAGCGACGATGGCAGCAGCAACTTGATTGCAG
This sequence comes from Bactrocera correcta, assembly GCA_027475135.1. Classification (NCBI taxonomy): domain Eukaryota; kingdom Metazoa; phylum Arthropoda; class Insecta; order Diptera; family Tephritidae; genus Bactrocera; species Bactrocera correcta. The sequence goes on from CM050322.1 coordinate 59,654,230, forward strand.
CAGAGAGTAATGGCAACAGCGACTTGATGGCAGCTGCGAGTGATGGCTGCAGCGATTTGATACAGCAGCGACGTTGTGGCAGCAGCGATTTGATGTTGTAAAATGTAAAGCTGGACACTTAGCGGTATGCCTTACTGGTTATAATAGTGCTACTTCACTTTTACGGCACAAGAAACGGGAGGTTTGTACGGGAGTTTTTAGCGGCACTTCACAGTTTTAGCGTTTTTTTTTGAAATTAGCGTTGAACCGGCACTTTAATAATAATAATTTTTTTTTTCTTTTCACGGAACTTTCAAGCGAAACTGTTTGAAACGCTTTGGTGGAATTTTTTTGTAAATCACTGTACCTATCGGTTTCCCAGTTTCCTTACACTTATGTATGTTTTTTTTGTCTTTTTGACTTCTTTTTATTCTTTTTAGAAATTTGGTAGCACAGGTAAGTAGAATTTTTTTTCTTTGTTTTTAGCACACACTCTATGTCACGTAAGTAGTTACAAATCTATATAAATAAAAATGAATCGCCAAAATGTATGTACGCTCATAACTTTCATACGACTGAACCAAATTTGATAATTGTTTTTTTAATGTATTCCTTGTGGATCGGGGAAGGTTTAGAAATAAAAATACCTTATACTTTTAATTAGGAAAAGCCGGAAAATTGGACAATTCCAAAAACTAACTTCTTTTCATATAATTTTTTTCAATTTTTGTTTGTATTGTTTTTCAATATTTTGATTTGTAAATTATTTGAATCGTTCAATTTCGGTCGCTTGCTTTTTTAATGCAGCTATTCAAAAGAAAAATTTTTGAAAATTATGCGTGCTTCACATATAAAGATCAATTACAGATTGAAATTTTTTACGAAGCCACGAAGAGGCCGCGCTAATATCGGTCGGCGTTCTGTTTGGCATCAATTTATGGCAGCCTAAGGCAAGGCAATGCAGGAAGTACTCCCAGGATGCGATAACATATAGTACGTGCTGAATTATGGACCGCGATAACTACTCAGCGATCTTCACGATGTCACAACACGACTTTTCAATCAACAGTTACGATGTTTGATGGACTTTATCTTGAATCAACGTGCTGTTAGATGTACTCTGTTGAGGGACAAAAAAGATGTTTGCCGCTTCTTCTTTTTTGAATGATGGATGGTGGTTACATTAGATTAAATTGATGCAATCATTTTTGCGGAAATTCCTGATCCAGAGATAGATCCAGAATTATACGAAGTGGTAAAAACCAATATGGTTCATGAACATTGCGAACACCACAATCCTTCTTCGGTTTGTCTGTGTGTCTGACGATAAATGCACGAAACACCATCCACGTGCATTTCTTTAGAAAACGCAAGTTGGAAATGATGGATATCCACTGTATCGGCGTCGCTCACCAGACGACAATGGCAGAACATTTAGCATTCAATTTACAGGAGTGATTATCGTAGTTGACAACACATGGATCGTACTATATTCGCCACTTCACACTCAAAACTTGAGTATTACAGTTTGGTGAAACCACTGAAATACGTTTACAAATACATCACCAAAGAAAGCAACATTGCGATTATTGGCCTTGAATGAGATGAGATCAGTAAGTATCAAAAGCGTCGATACTGAACTGCAATAAAGCGCTTTGTAGGATATTTACATTTGCATTTCATTAAAGTTTTCCGACTATGGTGCGCCTCGCGGCGCGTACTGTGAATGGTAGAGTGTTTGCAAGCCAGCAAGTACAATTAGTGGAACATAATAATAAATGAAATCAAATGATGGACGATGCGATAGCTACTCCGCATGCCACTGAAATTCGCGTCAATTAAGGGATACGAAAAAAATGATATTGTCGATGACATTTTACATTGTATTCGCTAATGATTGGAAATGGGCAAATTATGATTGATACTTTCATTGGTTTGATATAAATTTTTCCTGCCTATTGTCGATTCATTTCAACGAAAGAAGAACTCATCACGTTTATTCCAACAATGGCAAATTGTCTTAACTGCGATTGCTTGAGAGCCCGCGCAATTTTAGTTGCCGAAAATACCGATGTTAATGACTTTAACTGAAAGATTCAAATTCAAATTCAGAAGGGTTTGCGTTCATACAAATCGATCGATCGTCTTGACAATGAAGACAAAGCCGTGAATTATCCAGGGAAATTTCTGAATTCTTTGGATAGGTTTGGTATGCCGCAGCAGAATTTGCATCCTAAAATTAGATCTGTCATTAGTATGTTTCACAATCTTCATTTATTCACCGAAACTGTGTAAACAACCCCAATAATTGTGACGCAGTTACCGAATAAAGGGCACAGTAATTTCATTTCAAACATATTCCGTTTCCAGAGCAAATTGCATTTGCAATGTCTATCAACAGGACAAAAGGATAGATAGATAGAAGTGTGGCATAAATCTAGAAAAGCCATGTTTTTCACACGACCAGATATACGTGGCGTGTTCACGAGTTGGAAACCCATCTTCCGTGTATATTTACGCACCAGAACAGAAAACCAAAAAAAAAAAATAGTTTATCAAGCTGTGCTACATTAAAAAAATAATAAATGATTTTCAACGCAATATCAATTCAACTTTCTTTTCATTTCAAAAGACATAAATTCACGCAGGGCAACGGCTGCGGGGTCAGCTAGTATGTGTATACATTTGTATGTATATTTTATTTATTGTAGGTAATTTTTCCTTTTTTTTTAATTTCTTTTGTTTCGTTTTTAACTATTTGCTGCTGTACACATCTCTTTACTCACTCGAATGTACGTATTTAAATTTTCGTTTCGCGTATATAGGGATCACTCCACTTTTAAAGTAACACATTCACTTAAACTTAAGTATATGTTCGTAAGTATAACTTTTTTGGTTTTTTTATACAAGTATGTATATGTTTGTTTTAGGTGTTTAACTATAAAACGCAAGGGTTATATTTATTTTATATATTTTTCCACTAATTTCACTTAGCCGAGCCGAAAATCGAAAACCGAGATCCGAAAAGAATTAAAGACAGGTAATTGGTTCGAAAGAATTATTAATTTAATTGTATTTCAGTTCAAAAAAATTTTTTTTTTGACTACGCACAGGTCCCTGCTCGGGCGCTATGAAAGTTTTCAAGCGTTTTTCAGAAACAAAAAATAGTTAGGGATGCGCAATTTTAAATAACACTCCAATTACCTACTGCGAGAAAGACTTAGACAAAAGCGCGCATTCGGTTATACGGTTCAATTTCAATAGAATTCTCTATTTCACTTAATCTAATTGCTAAGCCTAAATCTTAAAACTAACTGCTTAAACTAGTGGTAATATAAATATGTATTAAAAAGGGGTAAGTATAAACATCTTCAACTTTTCGTTCAATATTGTAACAGATTATGGTAAGTATTAAGGTAAGTAGTAGATTGGTATTATGAATGCATTATTAAGGTAAGTATTTTATAATAGATTTTCTTAATTTCATTTTTAACAGTTCAATATTTTACAATTCATTTCATTATTTTTGTTTTAGATATACTTGTAGATATGTCGCTTGACGCAACAATGTTAAAGTCTCAAAAAATATGTAACGACATTTTAAAATAAATGTATATCAAATTGGTATTTCAGCATTTGAAAAGTTAAAAAGACCTTTGGTGTCGGAAATGAAATTGACGCAACTAGACTATTCAAAGACATGAATATTAACTACAGACGCATCTAAATCAGCGTCCAATTGATCTTACTTATAATGAGGGATGACTTAAGAACACCAAATACTTTTACGCAAATCTGTCATTTCTCAAGTTGTCGTAAAAAAGAAAGATTTTTTGAAATCCAAGCTGAGACTTAACACATTTTTTTCTATAAGGCAGTCCCGACAAAATCTCCGAAATAAAGTAAAGAGTCCAAAGTACCTTGCCATTCTTTAAGAGCCATTTGGCTTGGGCTGAGAAAATTTCGAGATTCGTTCTAAAAGACATTTCTTCAAAAATCTTAACCATTTATTTTGCTACTTTGAACCAAATGCCCCAAGCAGCACTTAACTTTTTTCGAAGAATGGTTAGCCAACTGGCGTATAAATATTAATGAGCCAAAGCCAGCATGTTAAGACTTACGTGATGAAAACATATAGCGAGTAAATAACATGTATGAAATTAAGAGCAGCAAATTTAAATTTTACTTTAAATAAAAACTCTGAACTTAGCGTAGACAACAAAGTCCTGTTGTACAACGCAATCATAAAGACGAATTGGATGTATGCCATTCAACTGTGGGACACAACTAGTGCAACCAACATTGATATAATTCAAGGGTTCCCATCTAAAATGCTTAGAACAATCACGGGTGCACCATGGTACATGCGTAATGAAAACATTTATAAAGATGATAATTTTCCTATGGTATAGAAACAGATAGAGGACAGCAGATTGAGATATATTTCTAAACTTCGCGAACATCCGAACTCATTGGTTAATGGCTTGGCGTTTAAAAACCACCCTACTAAAGAGCAAAGTTCTACCAAAAAACCTATCCACATTCTTGAGCTTTTCTTGTTTTAATAGATGTAAGATTTGAGTACTTATTGGTAGGCTTTACCAGACAGATCCAATAAATACCCAAAGCGTTTCTTTTCTGAGTTTTTATAGCTGAGTGGACCAATAAGCACATTGCTTTTGGAACTTTTGAAGGATGGGAAAGTGAGCAGAGGACCTATTTATTTTGATAATCGAAGCTGTCTCTTTGTATGTATTACCGAAAGGAGGATATACAGCAGTGTAGAAGTTCACGCAAGTGAGGAAAGTTCTCTGATTGCCATTCACTTGAGAGTGGCCAGACACGATTCTTTTAAATATGGCTCAATCAGCTCACGACTTTCGGTCTAAGACCAAGAACCCTCTGGGAAGGCAAAAAAACCACCGTTTGAAGGCGACATCGGGCTATGTTCACGTGGATGTTGTATATGCGTATGCGTTTTTTATGTTTGCTTATACAAAGTATACGAGCATCGTCAAGTTGATTCAGTAACTTTAGTACGACTATTTCACCTAAGCCGCAGTTTTTGTATCCGGGTTCTCGATTCTCATTTGTACCGCTTTACGGAATGAACTATACGTTCAAATAGCCATCAAACGAACATAATTCCCAGATTTTGCTCATCGATAGACAGAATATGCTAATCTGCATAAATTTCTTATTCAAACGAATGTTCCAAAATTAAGATTGGGACGACCAATAACTTTCGATGCGCGGTCGCGTATTGTAGCCAGTCACGACCAAAATTCCAATAAAGCACGCATTTCCTCATCATTCATCTCAAATTTCAAGTCGTTTTGATTGATTTTCGTGTAGTTCATCGTACATCGAACCAAATATTTGATTATCTCATTATCGATAAACAAGTTGAAAAGTTGAATTGGTGAGTACCTTCCTGCAACGCGATAAAACTTACTAAATAAGCTACACGAAAATGTAAATGACCATGAAATTGCAATATATACCATATTTGCTGTAAAGTTTTTCTATTTTGTCAATCTCCTTGATCCTCGGAAGCTCGTGAGAGTATTTAATCTCTTTTACTTTAGTCCATTTTGGTTCGAACAGATTGACTGGTTTTCTGCTACGTTTAGATGTCACACGCGAACTTCAACTAGATTCAAGTTCAGTAGAATGTTCCTCGGTCTCGTCGCAATCAGCTGACGCATTCGGATTTTTTTCATTATATGCGCAAAATATTTCAATGTTCCCAGCTATTTTGTGAGACACAAACGCACTTCCATCGTGGAGAATTTGCTCCTCTTCATCGATATTTTCCGTGCAACTTACTGCATCTGTAGTTTCCGGAGGCAAGACCACTAAAGGTATCTGCATGGAGAATGCGATTTGCGATTTTATGATCAGCGTGCCCCATAATCTCTTCAATCTCTCTTTGACTCCGGTATCTTTTACGAAGCATTTTCAAAAGAAAACTTAAAATTTCACTGTAAATATCTAACTCAAGAAGGGGGTACTTCCCTGCCGCACACGAGGAGGCATACTTGCGAATATCACTGCAAGATCTGCTCAGGCCCGTGGGCAACAACCGACTAACTACCTGCCTGGAAGGGTTTCTGTTTATATTCGTGACGTAGGAAGCTTCTGTATATTTCTATTCTAGAAAAATCTGGAAAGAAAGCTGTTGAATGTTGCATAAAGTGGAACACATACGAGTATGTAGTAGATTTTTTCATTTTCTGATAGGTAATTACGAAACACAGTATGAACTGTAAGACGACGCTTTGCCGTGCATGTTTTTGACTATGATACATTCTGCGTCTACTTGTTTGTGAAAGAACTCAGTAATCAAGAATTTAACAAAGCAATTTTCTGTTAAATTGAAAGTATATTGATGGCCATCATTCATTTGGAACATTGGAGTTCACAAGACACAAAAATAATGAAGTGAAAATATTAGTCGTATTGTTTTCGGCTGGTTGTCGTTTTAGTTAGTTAATTTGCACATTCCTTATCATTCTATACTACAGGCGATCTGCTGAAAAATACATTCTGTGTGAAGTATGTGACAAACACTACAATATATTAGAAAGTTTATTTTTTCAGATATTTTCTCTATTTTTTCCGAATTAAAAAAAAAATGTGGGAAATGGGTCTTCCGAAGATCCGATAAAATTTAAGAAAATTAATTAATTAGTGAAAGAAAAATTGTTGTCAAGATCAGAAAGATGCAAAATTAATACAAAATACAATTATTGCCTTCAGGACATATCTCGTTCATTTTCGACTCGGTGATTTCTCAAAATTGCTGGTAGAAAAATTGACCAGTAGCTGTAAATGGGTTAAAGTGAGAAGGCGAACCATCTCTTCCCAGGGTTGAGCGTTGAAAAGGAACGAACATGTATGTTCTTTAATTGGAAGATTAAAGGGTGACATCACTGCATATCCAAAACGTGCGATAGACGGGACAAGGACTGCGACGAATAGGTCCTTGTGGCATTTCTTACAATGGGCACATAAGGGAGCGCAAAGCAAAAATATGCTTTCTATGAACGCTTGGAGCGCAGCTACGAAGGCTGCGCCCGCCACGATGTAAAAATCGTGCGTTTTCGATAGTGTAGGCACAACGGTTGATGAATTCAGCCTCCACGGCAAAAATCCTCAAATGGGTTGGGACGGATCGACTTCACCGGAAAATGCATCAAGCTACTTGGTTGACGCGTTACCGGAAGACACGTTACCATTGTTAAAGATGTGCTCCGGTCTTGAAACCTTCTGTAAGTCGCCGCATCTTTTCGTAGAATTTTCGAGCATTACCCCCGGCTTATCAAGCTCTTCGTACTCACGCATTTCGGCCTCTTTCTTTTTCTGTCTACAAATGCGTCTCGCTTCCCTCTTCAACCCTCGGTATCTATCCTATCCCGCACGTGTTGTGGTCGATCGTAACGTTGCGAGGTAGGCAGTCTGTTTTCTTTCCGCTGCGACACGGCACTCCTCGTCGTACCAGCTCTTCTTCTGCACTTTCCGAAAACCAATGGTTTCGATTGCAGCTGTACGTAAGAAGTTTGAAATGTCATTGCACAGTTCCTTTATACCGAGTTGTTGACGAGTGCTCTCAGCTTCTCTACGTCTTGGCTGCAACAATATAGTGGTCCGAGTCGATGTTAGGACCTCGGAGAGCAAGCACATATAAAACACTGGAGGCGTGTCTTCCGTCTATCACAACATGATCGATCTGGTTGGTGGTTTTTCGATCCGGAGACTGCCAGGTAGCTTAATGAATCTTCTTATGCTGGAATCTAGTACTACAGATAACCATATTTCGGTCCCCGGCGAAGTCGATCAGCCTCAACCCATTTGGGTATGTTTCCTCGTGGGGGCTGAATTTACCGACCGTAGTACCAAGGATAGCTTGCCCACCCTGGCATTGAAGTCGCCAAGCACGATTTTGACATCGTGGCGGGGGCATCTCTCATAAGTGCGCTCCAAGCACTCATAAAAGGCATCTTTGGTCACATCGTCCTTCTCTTCCGTCGGGGCGTGGGCGCAAATCAGCGATATGTTGAAGAACCTCGCTTTGATGCGGATTGTGGCTAGACGTTCATTCATAGGAGTGAATAATAGTACTCGGTGACGGAGTCTCTCTCCCACCACGAATCCAACACCAAACTTGCTCTCTTTTATATGGCCACTGTAGTAAATACAACAAGGACCTACTTGTCTCTGTCCTTGTCCCGTCCATCGCATTTCTTGGACGGCGGTGATGTCAGCCTTTATTTTCACGAGGACATCAACCAGCGGGGCAGCGGCACCTTCCCAATTAAGAGACCGGACATTCCAGGTGCATGCCCTCAAATCATAGTTTTTAATTCGTTTGCCATGGTCGTCATCAAAAGGGGGGTCACTTATCTGAGGCGTGTTGTTTCCTTTCATTGGAGGTGTTTTTTTTTTACGTGTCGGGTCCCAAACCCAGCGTACAACCCTAAGTAGGAAATATTTGGCCTTCTCACTTTAGCTCGCCTTCAAACGGATGTTCTTAGGCCACCCAGAGGATACTTGGTCAAAGACCGGAAGTCGTGAGCTGCTTGAGTCATATGTAAAATGGCGATCAGAGAACTTTCCTCACTTGCGTGAACTTCTACACATGACTCCATCCTCCTAAGCGTTGTCTACACCAGTAAAAAAGAAGAAGAAGGATGTGCAGCAGAATGCTTTTCGCAGAGTTATTTAGATCCTTTTTGTATAGTTCTGGCTGTTCAGTTTGGGGGCGATAACAGGAGAAAAAAGCTATATCATGAAAACTAGAGCTGATAGAGATGAATGGCAGCGTTCTAAAAAGCGCCCATTCGAAGGTATAAACATATATATAAATGAAACAATTACCGCGTTTTCAACGACATTTTTCAAAATTGCTGACATCATAACTTAACGAGGAATTTACTGATCGACTTCAAAAAATGAGTATTATTGAATAAGTTTACTGTACAATGAGATACGATCTTTACGATTGGTTGAAAGTTGTCAGTTTGGCACTAAAAAAACGGGCAGTTTTTACATAAAAAAACGAAAGGTTTTTTCAGAACTATGTCATTTTTTTAATTTTGGATATTTTTCAAAAACCGTAAGTCATCATATATCAAATACGTTCAACTTTAATAACATTTTTGAATTTTTGAATATTGCATAAATATATAGCCACTGTTTGCACTAACAAAAAATGCACATGGATGCCAAGTTTAAAGTGCATTTAATTTGCAGACGAAATTGTTCGTTTTTAAAATAGGAAATGTACTGGTAATCCCATCCAAGTATGGCTGCTCTAGCGAAGGATGTTGTAGCCGGGTGGTGACGACGTCGAAGTATTATCAAATCTCAAATGCAACGCGCGAGTTAGGAGTCGATAAACGAATGTTATGTAAACGATTATCCAATTCCTTTTTGTTATGTTGGTGGTGTACGATGTCGTCGGGTAGTGACAGCTTGCTGAGTGTGGTGGTGTTCTCAGGTGTAGAGTGTTGTCCTAGGGTACGCCTGTTTTTCCCAGTAGAGTGGTATATACATGCATGGGGATGCTTAAGTCATTTAAACATTTTGTATCCCCTAGGCAAATATTTTGCCTAGTATTACGTATATGATGTTCAATGTATTTCGGCAGGAATTGGTGTTGGAATAAGTAACTTCATTATGTATGAACGGGTCATATTGAAATACCCGTCATATGAATTTTATGACTTGACGACTTATATTATTTTTAAACTCGTTTATATGTATTTTTATTGGCGAATTTTGACAATTTATTGAGGCTTATTAAGTGTTGCAACTCCACGCCTGACTCAGGCATGGGCAGAATGGGTGCGTTATGAAAACATACCATAAGGTTAAGACTGTTCAGTGAGAGGGATCTTGTGAGCGCACAGTGAATGGCCGTGAATTGAGATCGGCTTCGATTCGTAGTAATACTGTACACAATTTTTCGTAATTAATTTTAAGCTTTATACAGCTGATTCCCAGTGTGAGTGGGTTACTCATATGAGGAGCGCTTGGATAGATGCGATAAGAGCGACCATTGGTTTTTTAGTGTAGTACAGTAACGCCACTGTATCGCATTGGGAATTAGAAGCTCCCTTAATTTTCCTTTTGAGTTTTTGTTTATAATTTGAAAATTTATCTATGAATATTGAACGAAATGTGTAGATTTTTCCACTTTCTGGTACGTACGATTGAGTATATAAGTTTTTTTTACGCAAATGGTGGTTTTTCCAACGAGCCTAGAGCAATTTGGGAATCAGAGGAGCGGTATAATTTACATTTACATTTAAATCGCGTAGTTATGGGGTTAAGATTTTTTAACTTTTGAAATTTCCTTAATTGTGAATTAAGGTATTTATTTGTGTTGTACTCAACTTGAGTTGATATGGTGTTCACTAGTTTTGTAACTAGTCCACTTTGTGTTTCGCTGTGCGGCGTTAGAGATTTTTGTGCCTTTGAGCAACATGGTGCCTATTGGCAATTTTTCGTATTTTGGGTTTCGGGATTTGTCTTTGCAATTAAATCCATGGTTCTTTTTTTATAAACGCTTCTTTGGGGTGAGGTGGGATATGTGCTGTAATGAAGCATTGAATGGTGTCTTTCGAAATAATGGCAGCAATTGAACTTGCCTTTGCAATTTTTATGTAAGGTTGTCAAATATCTCCCTTCCACTTTTTCCTCTTTATTCAGTGCTTTATAAAAAGTGTTACAGTGATCGGATTTAATTCAAATATACGCCGTTTCGTTCAATAATCTGATTCTATCTAGACGGCAACTTCATAACACCTCCCTCGTAGAAGCTCCACTCCTTATATGCGAAGAACTCGAACAGCCAATTTTCACAAGTCTTTTTTGAGTTCGACTTTACACCAACAAGGGCGTTCGCCATGGACAGGAACAGGAAGTCATCACTTGGCGCTATGTCCAGGCTATATGGTGGATGCGATAAAGCCTCCTTAAAAGCTTATGAGTCATCAATTAAATGTGTGGTGTTCCGTTGTCCTGGTGGAACACTACACCCTTCTTTTTGACCAATTTTGGACGCTTCTGGTCGATCGCCTGCTTCAAGCGGTCCAGTTGTTCGCAGTAGATAGTAGAGTTAAGCGTCTGGCCATAGGGGGCAGCTCAAAGTGGATGATTCCCTTCCAATCCCACCAAACACACAGCAAAACCCTCCTAACCGTCAATCCCGGCTTGGCCAATGTTTGAGACGATTCACCGGCTTACGACCACAACTATTTTCGCTTGATATTGTCGTATGCGATTCATTTTTCGTCGTCAGTTACCATCCGCTTCAAAAATGGGTCGAGTTCGTTTCGTTTCAGCAGTATATCGTAGGCGTTGATTCGGTCCAGAAGGTTTTTTTCGTCAAATCATGCGGCACCCAAACATCAATCATTTTTGTGTATCTTCTGCAGATGCTTTAAAATGGTTTGGTGACTAACTCCCATCTGCTAGGCGACGTCACGAGATACGCCGGTCTAACTCGTTATTTTGATCGGTATTCGTCGTCACAGGTTTTCCGCCTTCTGGCTTATCAATGGTGTCGTTTTCAACCGCTCTGAATTGTCGAAACCATTTCTCCGCAGTTCAAAGTGATAGAGTCCTATCGCCCAAAACATCCATCCCCAAGAACATCAATCCTACGGAACGTTTCTCTAGCGGATTTGCCTTTAACGAAGGAAAATTTTAAAATAGCGCGAATTTCGGCGTTAGTGAACTCTATGTTTATACGTCTTGAACTGTTGAACGCAATATCCAAACTAATAATAGCGTCGTTTTGCAGGTTGTCAAGACCTTTTAAAAATGTATAGTATTGCAGATACGAGCTCTGTAACGCTTTATACATAGCCGCGAAATTCAAAAGACAAAAAGGTGGAAGAGAGATATTTATTTTTACTTTTAAGTTTCTCGCAAGATATAAGTCTATGCCCTCTTGTGCATTATGTTTTCTTAGTTCAGATATGAGCGATTATGCTTTGTAACAATGAGCCGCTTGGAGGCGAGTCCAAAAATTAAGATTTTGTATTTTTGGCAAATAATATGCTGTAATTTGTTTTTTTTTTTTGCTTTTGCAAACTTGTTTTTGTTTGACAATTAATTAAAACTAATAACATAAATTTTGTTTAACTGATTTTTTGTATTCGTTTTAATAAATTTATTTTGTTACATTCAGTGGTACTTTATCGTACAGTTTAGTTATTTACAAAAAAAATTCGATCGCCTTTTTTATTTTGAAAATTAATTAAAATTCCATAATTTGATATTTAGTACCCAGTGTAGGGTATGCTAGCACAGGCTGATTCATCCGGTAACACTATAACTGCAAATAATGTGTACAAGTTAATACCACAATAATATGAACACAGCTATTATTTGTCATAAATATGTATGTATGTAAGATGACACTTACGACATGGACTTTATGGGTCGTAAGTGGATAAAGTAAATTAGATATGTAGTTAATATATAAAATAAAACATTGTACTTTGCAAATACGGCCCGCTTTAAGTGGAATCAAGGTGTAATTCGTAAATTGTAAGATGAAACTTTCCAGTTGAGGATTTACTTCTTAGAATGTAAGATTAATGTTTGTATCTTGACTCAAGCAAAATATTGTATATAAGAAGACAAAATAAAGAAAACGAGGAAGAAATCTCGCGTGAATATTAATTGGCGATCCTGCCAGGAGTTGAAATAATCTCTGGGGGACCAAAACGTGTAAATAAAATTCTGCGGCAACCATTCAAGGGGACAAAAAATCTACGTATTACCATTAAGAATCACAAACAAGTATCATGAAAAGTGCGAGAAAAGTGAAAACAAGCAAACGCAACACAGGGAAACATTTGCGTAAAATTACAAATTTAAAATAACGGGGTAGAAAGAACAGAGTAAAAATATATATGAATCTCTTCTCTCTTCAGATTAGAATAAAAAGAAAAGGCAATGAAAAAAATTGATTAATTGAAAATCTTTTAAATTTTTTAAGCAAAGCAAATAATATATAAAAGTGAAAATCGCTAAGGTTAGTGTAAAAACTTTATATGATAAAATTATAAAAACAGCAACACCAAATAGCTAGTGAAATATAGCAGCAAAGCCTATAACAACAACCGCAGTTGCAGTAAAAGCAACAGCAGCAATAGCAGTAGCAAACTTCAAAGGCAACAACAACAACACCTTCAAGAGTAGCATCAAATGCAGCAAGAGCAACAAAATAATTGTTGTAATTAACTCTTATATTAATTAGTTGCATGAGAAATAATTCCTCTATTATATAAAATAATCATGCCACTCACAACTTTCCCTGTTTGAGGAAAAAGAAAACAAAATAAATTCTTATCTCACTAAGATACATACATTGTATTAGTTTATCAAATATATAAGAAAATAAAGAAATAAGGAATTTTTAAAGTAATAACAATAGTACCCAACGATTACCCTCCTCCCGCTCAACCGACGCGAGGGGCGCAATCCGCCAACAAGCGGAATTTGGCGAGTCATAAAAGGCAAGAGAGTTTTAAGCGTTGCGATCTTAAGCTGCTCAGGTACAGAAACAAAAATTTCAACAGCCAAAATTAAGCATTAGATTAAAGTTTATTAATTATAAATGTTGCTTGTTAAGAGTAGATAAAATAATTTTTTTAATGGTAAAGAGTGAGTCTGTTAGATCAAATGTGCTGGAATGAGAATTAAAATCATGACACATACGGCGGAATGGTTGGTTTAACTCAAAGATTGGCTACAGACTGACCCATTCATGAGTTTTACAAGAAATATAATACCAAGCATCTCCCTACGACTAGCGAGTGTCGGGAGATTTATAAGTTTTAAGCGGTTAGTGTAAGGAGGAAGATTTAAACTGGAATCCCAATGCAAATGATTTAATGCAAAAGGTAAAAATTGTTTTTGAACGGACTCGAACTTATCTGAATGCACTTGGTAACTAGGGTTCCAAGCCACAGAAGCATACTCTAATATAAGCCTCACCAGAGATGTAAATAGAATTTTTGTGGTAAGCGGATATCTAAATTCTTTAGACCAACGTTTAACAAAGCTAAGAGCGCCTTTAGCTTTAAAAGCTGTGGAAGATGCGTGAAGATTAAAATTGAGTTTTGGGTCCATAGTTACTTCCACATCACTACATACTTGCTCCAACCTAAAGTTTTGTATTGCGCATGAATTAAGGTCTACAGATCTACGTGAAAAGCACATCGTTTTACATTTTTTAAGGTTCAGTGGCATGTCACTTTTTATCTTCACCATCACTGACATCTTTCGCTGTTTGAAGTACATATTTTAAAAAGTTTTACATCGTCAGCATATAATAAAACTTTTGAAAACTTAACAGATGATATGTCATTAATGAATAGCAAGAAATAGTTTTGTTAGGGGTTGGTATATATATTTGGCACATTTCATAAGAAAGCAGAAGGGAATCATATCTGGGCCATAAATATATGATTGTTCTAATATATTTAACTGATATAAGACGTCTGCTTCGGAAATGGTTGGTGCATTAATGACAGAAATCGGACATAACTTGTGCTGATGCGGAACATTTTTTGGAGAGTAATTGGACCTAAAGAATTCAGCGAACATATTAGAAATGGTGTGATTGTCACTAGACATAATAGACTTACATATATTTCATAGCGGACGGAAAAGTAGAAATCCTGCGTTTGGAGTTTACGAAACCATAGAATAATTTTGGATTACGTATAATATTATTTTTTACTTTATTTATATAATTATTACAACATATTTTGTTAAGTTCAGCAAATTGTCGACGCAATTTAGAATATTTTGAATAGTCAGCAACTAAACCAGTTTTTTTTAAGTTTAAAAGCACGAGATTTTCTAATTTTTAATTTACATAATTCTTTCGAAAACCATAATAAAGAACTGATATTTGGGTAACAACTCACATCGGAACATATTTTTCAAATAAGTTTAAAGTAGTTTCATTAAAGTGGGAAGCACTAAATTCCATATTGCCACTGTAATCTGGTCAAGTTACTTTAGAAAGTTATTAATTAATCTTTTTAAAATTAGCTTTCACAAAGTTGAACCGAAAACAAAGGTCTTGTGTATTATAATAAGCAAAGTTGGTTATGATTTCGATGTTAATTTCCAAAGCATGATGATACGAGTCCTCTGGCCGAACCAAAGGATCACATCGGACAACAAAGAACATTGAAGTGTTATCAACAGTAAAGTAGATCTAAGAACTTACCAAACTCGTTTGAAATTAAATTAATTTTGTTAAGACCCAACTCCGGTATTTCATCTAAGAACTCGTTAAAACATAAGCGATAAGGAATGGTGTAATTATCAATAGATCAATCATGGAATCAGTATTACTATCCATTGAGGAAACATTATTTATTAATGAAGCATGCTGCATATATACTGATATGTCCGAGTGAGGGGGTATATAAGATAAAGTTAAGTAGATATGGCCATTAATAGCGCAAGTACGAATGCACTTAAATTCTATGAAATCTGCAGGCGGAACATCTTTACGTTAAGATGAAGGTTTTGGATTCTCTTCTTGCACATTCAGGCATTTAAATAATTGAAACAAAGTTTCATACTGCCTAAATTTTTCAGTAAGGGTTTTAAGCTCACGACAAATCTCTTTGAAACCATTGCTCACCTGCCTAAAAACTTTAAATAATTCAATTTCTGTTGGTCTGCATTTTAAGAAAGACCAGCGCAAACCCTTACTGTCAAGAATAGAATCCAATATCCTACCTGTCAAATCCAGCACATTTAAGATGGGCAGGCCCGTCACAAAGCCAGCGAGAAATAAAGCGTTCCGACCCGCCATTCACAGAGCAGTTCGGAAAATTGCAAGTCATAGTGAACAAAAACAATATTAAGTAAAACAAGAAAAGACGTTAACTTCGGTTGCGCCGAAGCTAAATACCCTTCACAGGTGCATTTAAGCAGTAATCCATGCCAAATTTCGTGAAGATACCACGTCAAATGCGAAAGTTTTCCATACAAGAACTTTTTTCCGATCATTCAGTTTGTATGGCAGCTATATGCTATAGTTAGCCGATCTGAACAATTA
Source organism: Bactrocera correcta (assembly GCA_027475135.1). Classification (NCBI taxonomy): domain Eukaryota; kingdom Metazoa; phylum Arthropoda; class Insecta; order Diptera; family Tephritidae; genus Bactrocera; species Bactrocera correcta. Next base: position 59,670,317 of record CM050322.1, read on the forward strand.
CTTCTGATATATCATTATTTCTATGAGCAATAACTCATACCAAATTTCGTGAAGATATATCGCCAAATGAGGAAGTTTCCCATGCAAGCATTTGTTTCCAATCAATCAGTTTGTATTGCAGCTATATGCTATAGTTAACCGATCTGAACAATTTCTTCGGAGATTACATTGATGCTTTAGAAAATAACCTGTGCCAAATTTTGCGCAATTACATTAGGAAATGTGAAAGTTTTCCATACAAGCACTTGATTCCGATCGTTCAGTTTGTAATGCAGCTATATGTTATAGTGGTCCGATATCGGCAGTTGCGACAAATGAGCAGCTTCTTGAAGAGAAAATGACGTTTGCAAAATTTCAAAACGATATCTTAAAAACAGAGCGACTAGTTCGTATATACATATATAGACAGACAGGCGGACATGGCTAAATTGACTCAGCTCAACATAAAGATCATTTATATATACTATATACTTTATTACAAACTTCGTGACAAACTTAATTTAACATGTTCAGGGTATAAATATAAAAAATGTTAAATAATAAAAGTAAAAAGAGCATTGAAAAAAAGAGTGAGCTGTCAGTTGACAACTGGCAGATGTGAAACGTCGAAATTATTTTATACAAGTAATAGATTATGACAGGAATTAAATATGATACACAATGAAAGAATACAATATTACGAATTTTTTCCAGAAAATTATGACAGATAGTTTATTCAATAAACATTTATTTTCTTTATATACAAAATTTTATCCAATTATTTGTTTTAAATCACGTCAACTCAATTATTTTCATCAGTGACTTCAGTAATAGTTACATTCGAAGTTGCCTCTGACGGTATTACTGTGGCAATTAGTCGATAATAACTGAAGTATGTTACAAAAGTATTAGACATCACATTATCAAGATATCTAATATATACAGCATTTATTGTTGTTCCATATCTTGTAGTACATTCTCTCGGATTGTTGCTTATTTCCAACTGAAATTCTTCTTGGAGGAACGATATTAATGGCATATACCCATATACAGTATATCTCATAATTCTTTTCACAATACAATATCTAAGTATTTTGTTCTTGTATGAGTAAATTACAATATTGTTTATTAGTTTAAATTATTATTATTATTTTTTTTTTGCAACAGGACACATTCCTGGCGCATACTTCTATGTGAAAACAAAAAGTTATTCGAATATAACATATACAAAACCAACAACGTAAACAATTATGCGTCATGTTTTTCGTTGTCTCAAAACTGTTTTCACATTTCAGAGCAACGCAAAACAAACTACCAGACACTTAACGGTACACTATGTTTTTGAACATTGTTTGATTGTCGCTGCTCTTAGAGCTGATGCAACATTTAGTTAGATGTAACTCGCGTTGTTGGCGAAACAGCATCCGTTAGAAAACGTTTTCGGAATAATGTCGGGTAATCGTACAAGTGAAAATATGTATAATACAGTTAGTTCATTAAAATTTTCATAAAGGAATTGGCTATTGGCTGAAATGTTTTCTCTAAATGTTAGGAGAGTGTACAACATTATATATTGCGCAGAAAAAGAGAATCGGTTAGAATTAAAACAACCCAGTGGCAGGCCAAAAAAGCTTACATCAAGGATGGAAAGGTTAATAATCTAACAAATTGACAATAAACCGCAGTGCAGCCTTAGAATGTTAGCTGCAGATTTGAACTAACGCAATATTGTGCAAGTAGGCCACGAAACCGTGCGAAGAGTTCTCTTAAAAAAACAATATTGTTCAAGAAGAACAAGAAAAAAACTATTGATATCAGAAATTAACGTTGAGAAACGACTTCCTTTTGCTCTAACTCACATTTCACATCCAATGGAATACTGGGACTATGTAGTGTTTTGTGATGAGAGAAAGTAATGCTATACTACCACGATGAACCACAAAGAGTTTGGAGGAAGCCGCTAACAGCCCTACAAAACAAGAACGTTATTCCCACAGTAAAATTTGGAAAGCTGAGTGTTGTGTTGTGGGGTTGTATTTGTAGCAGAGGTGTTGGTGAACTATTGAAGATAATATGACAAAAGAAATATATTTAAACATTTTGTTTAACACGTGCGGGATGGGATAAATACCGAGAGTTGAAGAGGAAAGCGAGACGCATTTGCAGGCAGAAAAAGAAAGAGGCCAAAGTGCGTGGGTATGAAAAGCTTGATTCGCTGGCGGACAAATGCGGCGACTTACAGAAAGTTTCAAGACCGGAGCATACTCTTGTAGAACCCCTAAAGATGATCTAGTCACCGATGCCCAGAGCATACTTAAATTATGGAAAGAGCACTTCTCAAGCCTACTGAATGGCCGTGAACGTACAATGCCAGGAGAAGGCGAACCCGATTTCTCAATCGCTGACGATGGAGCAGACGTTCCAATGCCCGACCGTAAAGAAGTTCGAAAAGCAATTACCCACCTGAAGAACAACAAAGCGGAGGGGGCCGATGGATTGCCGGCCGAGCTATTCAGACTCGGCGGCGAAAAACTGAAAAGTAGCTTGCATTAGCTTCTTTGTAAAATATGGTCAGACGAAAGCATGCCTAACGATTGGAATTTAAGTGTTTTATGCCCATTTTATAAAAAGGGAGACCCCACAATGTGCGCCAACTACCGTGGGATAAGCCTCCTCAACATCGCGTATAAGGTTCTATCGAGCGTATTGTGTGAAAAATTAAAGCCCACCGTCAACAAACTGATTGAACCATATCAGTATGGCCTTAGACCTGGCAAATCAACAACCGACCAGATATTCACCATGCGCCAAATCTTGAAAAAGTCTCGTGAAAGGAGAATCGGCACACACCACCTCTTCGTCGATTTCAAATCTTTTTTCGACAGAACGAAAAGGAGTTGCCTTTATGCCTGAATTTGGTATGCCCGCAAAACTAAAACGGCTGTGTAAACTGACGTTGGGCAACACCAAAAGCTTCGTCAGGGTCAGGAAGGATCACTCCACGCCGTTCGATACCAAACGAGGTTTCATACATAGCGACTTTCATACGTGTGGAGATATGCAAGGTTCTGGGCGACCAGGCGCATATAAGAGCCCTAACCCACGAAGTATCAGTGGAGATTCGAGACTTGGACGTAATAACCACCAAAGAAGACATAGCAGTGACAATACGTTCACAAATCAAAGAGCTAAATTCCTTTGACGAAAAGGCGATCAAAACCATGAGACAGGCGTACGCGGGCACGCAGACGGCAGTCATCAACCTTCCCGCAGCGGTCTCAAAGCGGCTACTTGACGCCCATAACATCAAGATTGGATGGGTGGTCTGCAGAATAAGGGAGAAGCCGAATTTCAGAAAGTCTTTCAGGTGCCTGGAATATGGCCATCTGGCGAAGGCATATACGGATTTAAATTTTTGCCGCCCATGGGCACTGGAAAAAATGCCGCTTCGTCACTGAAATTTCACTCAAAATTATTTAGATTTGGTATTATGTTTTTAAAAAATTAAAATATTTAACGTATTGCAAATAATTTTTTATATATATAATATTTCAGTATAATATAAAAAATATAGATTCTTATTCTTAAAATTACAAATTTTGCACTGAGCTTGACTAATAATTGTATTACAATTTTTTCCCCAGGCAAACACGCCTGACTTTTTGAATTGCAAATTGGTCGATTAATTCTTCACAATCTAAACGTTGAAGTACATCTGATTCGATGCATAGAATTTCTTAGCTATTGAGTTTATGTGCACTCATTGTAGACCGTAATTAGTTTTTAACTCTTTTCAAACAAGAAAACAATTGTTCTGCGCTACAGTTTGTTACAGCTAAAGTAATAAATATTCGATATGCAGTTTCTACGTTCAGAAACTCTGTATAAAGGTCGTTTGCACGCAAACGTTTCAGAACATCGGAAGGTGAATTTTGTTCCATCTTTTTTTCAGTGCAATAAGCATGGAAGTGCACAAGTTCGTCCCCAATGAGGACTCAGGATCAGAAGAATAAACATTTTGTAAACGTTTAGCTCGGTTTCGAATCTCTCTATTATCCAAATTGCCAAATTCAATAATAACTGAGAACTTTTCATTCATGAATCTTTTCATTAGCAACACATCTTTTTCGCAATTCAGAATCTAGATTGTTAAGAATGACATTAAAAGTGTTGACTCTAAAGTGGTCTCGACCTGACAGTTGTACATCTACATCCCGTGATTCATCAGCATGTAATTTTCTCTTTCTTTTTCTAGAAACTTTCGTTTTATATTCTTTTATCTTTGAAATATTTAAAGCAGTTTTCTTTTATAGATTTCAAATTAATTTCTCGTGTCAGCAGCAACTTTGATCAAACCACGATAATCGTCAATCACTTCAGCAATGCTATAATCAACTTTCTGCAATCTTTGACTAACAGCATTGAATCGTGAAGGTAAAAAATGTCAAAGTATCTGCATAAATGCTGTTTCAAGTCGCTCAAATTGAATTCGTAAAACTTTAGCTTCTTGTCTTGTAATTCATTTTCTTCCATAGTTTCTTCAATAATAATCAAAATCTCGATTATTTGGTCGAAATGTTGATTAAGTACATGAACAGCTTCATAATGAGCTGACCATCTGGTTGCATATAAAGACTGTAAGGCAATTCTTTTTCCAGTATGAAATTGTAAAACTTCCCAGCGGTGCGTCGATGCAGTAAAAAAGTTATATAAAGTTTGTACAGTATTCAAGAAAGAAGCAGCTTCTGGCGCGCATTCTACTGCGTCAAATCCAACTAAATTCATAGAATGAGCAGCACAAAGAGCATGTGCCGCAAGATCATTAATTTCATGAATTCTTGCCTGTAAACCTGAATAAATTCCTGATACATTGTTAGCGTTATCATATGACTGACTTCGACAGTCGGTGAGATCAAGATCAAAAAACTCGAGAATCGATAATACAGCAACTAGCAAATCTTCAGCTTCATGTCCAGAATTTTCAATGAACATCAGGAAACGTTCAACAGGTATTCCATCTTTTTGCACGTATCTGATAACAAACGATAGTTGGTCGACAATAGATATATCAGGTGTGGAATCTACAATAATCGCATAATATTTCGCTGATTTGGCTATGAAAGAAGATACTTTTTCTGATAAAAGCTGTTTAAATTCTTCGTAGATACTTTTTGATGAGTAACTCGTACTGCCAGATCCTTTATTGCCAAACTTTCAAATATGCTCATCTAGGAATGGATCAAAAGAAGCAAAAAATTCAATCAGCATTAAACAAATTTCCATTATTTGGTGACCCAAGCTTTTCATCACTTCCTCGGAATGGAAGTCCTCGAGAAGCCAAGGCTTTAGTAGCAGCGACTACTCTTCTTAAAACATTTCTCCAATAAGAGATTTCTGTCTCTGTTTGAATAACTAAGTGATGGTCTATTCTAATCTTAGTATCCGATGAGATGTTTGGAGTTCTTATTCTCACTAACACGAACGCCTTGTTTCCAGTCATTAAATCTTCGACATCGTGAACCTTCTCTATAAATACACACTCTCTGCTATTACTTTTATAAAATAATTTCGATGTTTCACATCTGCCAGCTGTTAACTGACAGCTCACTTAAATTTCTACTTTCCAAATTTTGCCGCCCTAGGAAATTTGCCGCCCTGGGCACTAGCCCCGACTGCCCCTAGTGTAAGTCCATCACTGGCTAAGTTTGGTGAAAAGGGGCATTTCGCAAAGGAGTGTGGAGCATGCAAAAGCAGTGGGAAAAAAGAGACAGGTCACCGGATAGGTAGTTGGAAGTGTCCTCTATATCAAGCGGCGAGTAAAAAGATGAAATGAAAGTTGTCCAAATCAACTTAAATCATTGTGAAGCTGCTCAAAAGCTGCGGAAGCAAACAATCTTTGAGGAAAAGGTAGAGGTGGCGATAGTGTGTGAGCAATAAAAAAACATAAACGCTGGCATGTGGATCTCCGACAAGGAAAACAAAGCTGCCGTATGGGCCCGTGGGGGCAACGCCTTCCAAAATAAGCCGCTCCTTGGAAGACCTTACTATACACGAGCGAAAATCGGTGGCATTTATTTCTACAGCTGCTATATTCCCCCGAGTGTGTTGCAAGCAGACTACGAAATAATTCTTGATGAAATAGTCCGAGACGCCCTCACTACCACGCAAAACGTCATAGCAGGCGATTTTAACGCATGGGTAATTGAATGGGGTAGTAGCTACACAAACAGACGGGGTAATGCTCTACTTAGGGCGTATTCTGTGTTAGACACCGTGCTGCTCAATACCGGCAGTAGAAATACTTTTGAAAAGAACGGACGTGGATCGATAATAGATATCACATTCGCCAGCAGCACGCTAGTTCGATCTGCAAATTGGAAGGTGTGCGACTTTTACACACATAGCGATCACCTGGCCATCTTGCTGGAAATCCGCAAACAAATACAAGCTCGATCCAGCGCTAAAAAATTGCAGAAAAAAGGATGGAAGGTGGAAACGTTCGATGAAGAAATTTTCAAACTTGTATTGAATGGGAAGCCAGATGGTGCGATCAACGTTGACCGACAGGCTGAAAATCTGGTGAAGCGCATGAGTAAAGCCTGTGATGCTGCCATGTGTAGGAAAAGGCACAACATAACTCACAGGCCCGCATACTGGTGGAATGAGGAGATCAGCACATTGAGAAGTGAATGCCATAAAGCGAGACGCCTCTGCCAAAGAAGCCAAGGTACGCCACATCATACAAGAATTCGAGAATGTTTCAAGAGAAAACGTAAAGAACTCAAAAAGGCTATCAAAAGAAGTAAGTCCTCGAGTTTTAAAGAATTATGTGAGAAGGTGGACGAGAATCCGTGAAGTGACGTGTAAAAAAGGTGGTGAAAACGCTTTTCCCAACGCAAGAACCACAAACGAGTAGAACGATACCACTAGGATGGAATCTCCAATTGTAGACGAGAAGGAGGTAATGGAAGTGGCGGAGAGATTTGGAAACGCAAAGGCTCCAGGACTTGATGGCATCCCGAACAAGGCGCTGAAAATTCCCATCAGGCATAGCAAGAGAGCATTTGCCGAACTCTACACACGATGTCTGAATGAAGCAGTTTTCTCGAAAGTATGGAAAAACAGCGTCTGGTTCTTCTCCAAAAGCCCAACAATCCGGCGGGAGAGCCGAGTGCGTATCGCCCACTCTGTATGATCGACACGATGGCCAAAATACTGGAAAGACTAATTTGCACACGTCTAGAGCGCCACCTAGGAGAAGAGTCCCCTGGATTATCTGAAAACCAATTTGGATTCAGAAGACATCGGTCCACCTTAGGCGCAGTTGGAAAAGTGACGAACATTGCGGCCAATGCCATAGAGGGCACCAGATGGATGTATGGAGATAAAAAAATGCTGCGCAGTTGTTACGCTGGATGTGAAAAACGCTTTCAACTCGGCGTACTGGCCATATATACTGAGAGCATTAGAGGCAAGAAACACCCCGGGGCATCTTCTGAGGACGCTTTAACAGCTATTTGTCTGACAGACTACTGCTGTACGATACCTATGCGGGTCCAAAAACCTATGCGGTGACAGATGGAGTACCACAAGGCTCCGTACTAGGTCCACTACTTTGGAATATGCTGTACGCCGGGGTGCTACGATTACCGCTATCAAAAGAAGTACAGATAATTGGCTATGCGGACGACATTGCCGTAACGATCGTAGCTAAAGAACTCTTGCAGATACAGAACATATGCAATGAGACCGTGGCGAAAATTAAAGACTGGCCTACGAGTACCAAGCTGCAGCGAGCAGGAAAAAGCTAGGAACGGTGACTCCGAACATTGATGGATTGGTGTTATAATCGATACGGGGCTCAATTTCAAGACGCACATTGAAAAGGCCTCTGGTAAGGCGGCTAAAGTGACTGCGGTCCTGTCGAGAATCAAGGCAAACATTGGTGGCCCAAGTCAAAGTAGGAGAGCTCTGCTGGCTAAAGTTAGCCAATCAATGATTATGAACGCAGCTCCGATATGGGGTACAGCCCTTCGCAAAAAACCTGTGTCAATATGGCCAAATCTGTGTCCACATTATGCGCCCTTAGAGTTGCCTGTGCGTTTAGAACGCATATCTGGTCTTATGCCACCGGATATAATGGCCTCTGAGTTAAGTAGAGTCCACTGTAAAACAAAAGCCATGCATAGGCGCCTAACCGCCGACGAGCGCAAAAACGAGAGGAAGACAAGTCTCGATTAGTGGCAAAAGAAATGGGATGCGGCAGACAAAGGAAGATGGACATATAGACTTACTTATAGACAACATGGAGAAACAGATTTCTACTTAACGCAGTTCTTATCGGGCCATGGCTGTTTCAGGGCATACCTGCACAAATTTGGCTATGCTGACGAAACACATTGTTCTTTCTGTGGACATGCCGCAGAAAACGTAGAGCACATCTTCTTCTCCTGGACGAAGTATGCAGTGGAGAAAAAGACCATAGAAAAGCTAATAGATGAAAAGATGACGCCCGACAACATAGTTAGTCACATGCTGCGATCACAGCTGATGCAGGCTAAAATGAAAGAGTGGAGTGCAATAGCGCTCCGAGAACTCAGAATGAAGGAAAGGCAGCGCAGAAGCATAAGACCGCATGAATAACCCTGTAGGTAGGTCGTGAAGGGGCAATTATCGCCCAGCTTGGTCCTGCGGTCCCGCAGGTCCGAATATAAGCTTTAACAGCCGGAGTTAAGAGTTTAGTACGTAGGCATACTGTTTCGCAAGTCCAGAGTAGGGACTTAACACTCTCTGGGCGTGGTCCCGAAAGAGGTGTACTCTATCGCACAATATGAATCGTGCCTCACCCTGGCAGTATCTTTAGAATAGATTCCCCCTCCGACAACAAAAACAAAACAAAAAAATAAAAAAACCTGTGATTTCTTCAACATTATTCTGAAGAAAATAATTCGAGCTGCAGAACTATACCGAGAAGGTACAATCTTCTATTAGAGTGTACAGTTCCTGCGTACATCGATGCTATTGACATCATTGGCCTTAACAAATGCGCCGTAAGTTCTTCCAGAATAGATAAGGCAGCGAAGCAAATGCGTCTGGCAGTGAACGAGAGCAAACAAATAATCGTCGCTTTCCTGACTTTGCTCCCACGTCACTGTTGACAGTCATAACTTTGAAGTCGTAGATAATTTCGTCTATCTTGGAACCAGCGTAAACACCACCAACAATGTCAGCCTGGCAATTCAACGCAGGATAACTCTTGCCAACTTGCTACTTCGGACTGAGTAGGCAATTGAAAAGTAAGGTCCTCTCTCGACGAACAAAAACCAAACTCTATAAGTCACTCATAATTCCCGTCCTGCTATATGGTGCAGAGGCCTGTTCGCAACAACCGATGAGTCGACCTTAAGAGTTTCGAGAAATTTCTGCGAAAGATTTATGGTCCGTTGCGCGTTGGCCACTGCGAATATCGCATTCGATAGAACGATGAGCTGTACGAGATATACGACGACATTGACATAGTTCAGCGAATTAAAAGGCAGCGGCTACGCTGGCTAGGTCATGTTGTTCGAATAGACGAAAAATCTACAGATCTGAAAGTATTCGACGCAGTACCCGCCGGGGGAAGCAGAGGAGGAGAAAGATCTCCACTCCGTTGGAATGACCAAGTGGAGAAGGACCTGGCTACGCTTGGAATATCCAATTGGCGCCTCGTAGCGAAAGGAAGAAACGACTGGCGCGCTGTTGTTAACGCGGCCATAATCGCGTAAACGGCGTCTACGCGAATTAAGATGAAGAAAATATATTCATACTTATGTGCATATTTCAATACATATGTATATAACAATTTTTAATAATATATTAAGACAATTGAATATGTTGCAATAGTAATAAATGTACATAAACAGTATGTTTTTTCAATCAAGACGTATGTACGCTTTCGCGAATTCAAATCATATTAGGTTGTCAAAAAAGTCTTGCGGTATTTTCGCTAGTTGGCGCTGAAAACGCGTAGTTCTAGTTTTATTCGTCGCATCCGGTCATGCTATACCTTCTTGGAAAACTCATTTCACGCGCTAACACGTGTTTGATCGATTGTCGTTTCTTTTAAGTCGTCGTCGTAAGTTATAGCGTCGCAAACATGGAGCAAAATAAAGAGAAAATACGGCATATTTTACAGTACTACTACGATAAAGGCAAACATGCATCTCAAGCCGCCAATAAAATTTGTGCAGTTTATGGACCCGATACAGTTTCCATTTCTACCGCGCAACAATGGTTTTAACGTTTTCTTTGTGGTGTAGAGGTGGTCGAAGATGCGCCACGCTCCGGAAGCCCTGTCGTCGAAAATTGCGATAAAATTGCTGAATTGGTCGAAAGAGACCGGCATAGTAGCCATTAAACCGTTATAAACGAATTGAAGAAGCTTGGAGTTACTAAGTAGCTCGATGTATGGGTGCCACACGAATTGATTCAATAAAAATACTATGTATGTGCTTTGATACCAAATATATACCTATATAAATTATATGCCGAGTCGGTTGCGCATAGAAAATAAATCTTTTGGCGTACATTTCTTTGCGTTGAAATTAGCATTATATTTCTCATTTAGCACCGAAAATGCTCAATTCGCCTTTTTTTGAACTCTTGCTGCGAAACTCTGGTGAAACACGCTTAAAATTTGGCAGTGGTGAAACTCCCTCATCTCTACCGAGTATCCCTGTGAAAAGGTACGATATCTAAAACGTGAACCTTCTCTATGATAAACGTTCTCTGGAGAAGCTTCACGATTAGGGATATTTCACTTTTAAGATATTTACTGTTTTGGATGAGCGTGTTTCACCACACCACAGAGAAATTATTAGCGTGTTTCTCCACATTTAACATCAGGGGACACGAAAATAGCAGAATTGACTATTTTAAGTGTTATATGAGAAAAATTATGCTATTTCCGACATCAAGAATGTACGCTTACAGATTCGCATATTTACAATGCACAAACGCCTCTGTATATACATATATATATGTTCTATATATTTTATATTAAAGCGCACAAGCATGTACGTACAAGTAGAACCATTTCATGTTGATTTCCTTAAATCTTTGGATATATGTAAAGTCATGCATGCGTTATTACCTACATAAATATTTAATTAATGTAGGTTTAATAAGTTATATATTTACATTAGAGTGGAGCGATTTTTATTAGTTTTTGATTTCTGCTTCGGTATACCTGTAGAAAGTTGCTGTTTTAGGTAAATATTAAGCACAAGAAAAATCAGTAATCTCATGCTATGTTTAGAGGTGCCCCCATCGACTTGAAGTTTTGAAAATTTATGCCAAATACTCAAAAATTCGCAAAGATTTTACAAACGTTATTTCATGTTGTAAGCGATGCTATGTGTGAGTAAGATGAAAATAAATGATCTTAAAACATATGTATATACTATATCACTCTCCAACCATTTTATAATAACATAGCTATATTGAATCACACGTCTAACCGGATGCGTGCATTGCCAATGATGACACCGTCCAAGCATATAGTGAACATCTTAAAAATTATACTTATGATACGAGTACATCAAATTAAAAGAAAAATCTTTTATTTTATTTTTGGAAACTTAAAAATGGTAATAATTTTATTCACTGCGTAAAATTTAGAGAAATAACTCGCAACATACAAAGTTCGTTCCACGCAACTAACCGGAAAGTTATAAGAAGTAAGCTTTTACAAGTCACGGTACTTTTGATCGTTGAATTCCACTAGAACAAACACTGAGTATTCTTTTCTGCATATTAGTAGTTATCGGAAAGTCTGTGAGTAAGCCACACGACAATATAACGCCCCGCGTACTCATACTTGTTCAGAAATTCGGAAGCTAACTATTCAGTTACGGGAAGAAGGAAAAACCATTAAAGATATTTCGGAGATTGTGAAAAGGAGCACTTCAGCTGTCTTCGATATTATAAAAAAAAGTTTTGGAAGGAAAATAGAATCAATAATATTAATAATAATAAATAAATAAATAATAACTATAAAAAAAAAATTAAATGATTCAATGATCATGAGCCAAAGCGATATCCGTGCCCAGAGACAACGCGAACAAGATGCACGCCGGCTCTCCGTCCAGCGCAACAATGCATACTTCTCGATCAGGTCTCAGAGTGACAGTGAAAGCGCAACATCAAACTCATTGTCCACGCTTCAAACCCCTCCAAATTTAAAAGTCCGATCTTGTTCAATGTCAACGATTCCAACGCCAGAGCTTGTTATGGCTGATGTTCTACAAGTTGAGGACGGTGCATGCTCTGACTCCGGCAACAAAGCGCAAGATAAGAAAACCCAAACACCTAAAAAAGTGGCTATACAAACCGGAATGGATCGGTACATTACCATTAAGCGTAAGCTTAGTCCGCAAAATTCAACAAACGCTAAGCAAAAAATAAGCCGAGGAAATGCATCTGAGCCATTAAGCACAAATCGATTTGCGCTTTTAAGTGACAACGTTGACGGTGAGAGTAACAAAACTCCTGAAAGTCCTACAAAAGTCACCAAACCTCCGCCAATATACGTAAGAGAGGAAAACTCTGGCGCTCTCGTTAAAATATTTACTGAACTTATCGGCAATAATAACTTTCATATAGTTCCGCTGTCGAAGGGAAACATTCGAGAAACGAAAGTGCAAATATACTCCGAACATAACTTTCGTACATTGTCAAAGTACCTAAATGAGAAAAAGATTAAATTCTACACTTATCAACTTAAAAGTGCGAGAGGCCTGCAAGTTGTTATTAAAGGTATTGAGCCAAGTGTAGAACCCATGGAAATACACGAAGCACTTAAGGATCACGGTTTTAACCCCAAAAATGTTGCAAATATTTTTAATAAAAAGAAAATCCCACAGCCTATGTTCAAAGTTGAGTTAGAACCAGAAAACAAACAACTTGGAAAAAATTGTGTGCACCCCATTTACAATCTACAATATTTGCTACATCGTAGGATCACGGTGGAGGAACCGCATAAAAGAAACGGCCCTGTATAATGCACCAATTGCCAAGAGTATGGTCACACCAGGTCTTACTGCACACTTCGCGCAGTATGTGTAGCTTGTGGAGAGTTGCATGATTCTGCCACCTACACGTCAAACAAAAAAGACCCAAATGCAAAAAAGTGTGGAAACTGCGGTGGAAACCACACAGCAAACTACAGAGGATGTCCAGTCTACAAGGAGCTAAAAAATCGGATCAACCAATGCGTAGTCTCCGAACGCAATCATAATGTACCGAACGTTGTATCCTCCAATATGAATCCGCTGACAGCTCCAACAAAAACCGTCACGGGCGTATCGTTTGCAAACGTCCTAAAATCAGGCCTAGGAAAACCCATAACTACAGCAACAGCGAGTCTTATTGAGCAGCAAGAACAGCAGCCCCACGTTCAATCTGGTAGTCAATCGAATATCGAAGCTATGATAGCGTCAATGCAAAATAGCATGATGAACTTCATAACATTCATGCAGAACACAATGCAAGAACTCATGCGAAATCAAAACACATTGCTGCAACTGCTTGCTAACCAAAGTTCAAAATAATGAGCTCGCTTAAAATTGTTTTATGGAATGCAAATGGTATACCTCGCCATAAACTGGAGCTGGCAAAATTTCTCAACGACAAGGAAATAGATATAATGCTTCTTGCAGAAACTCACCTAACCAATAAATACAACTTTAATGTATCGGGATATACCTTCTATTGTACGAATCATCCAGATGGAAAGGCGCATGGTGGAACTGGTATCTTAATCAGGAGTCGCATTAAACACCATTCTTTAACTGGAACTGCTGAAAATTATCTGCAAGCAACATCAATATGCGTGCAGACAAAGCAAGGTGATATTACTTTGTCCGCCGTTTATTGTCCCCCACGTTTCCCGATTACAGAAAAGCAATTCATAGATTTCTTCAGCTCGCTGGGAGAGTGCTTTCTTGCTGCAGGTGATTATAACGCGAAACACCCTCACTGGGGTTCCCGGTTATGTAATCCTAAAGGCAAGCAATTATATAACGCCCTTATATGTAAAAGAAACAAACTGGACTACGTATCTCCTGGAAAGCCTACATATTGGCCGACAGACCCGAATAAGCTGCCAGATTTAATTGACTTCGCAGTAACTAGGAAAATTCCTCACAGCCTTCTTACTGCAGAAACAAGAGCAGACCTCTCATCAGACCACTCACCAGTTCTCTTCACTTTGCGGCATCAGTCACACTATAAAGAGCTACCCTATATGCTCACGTCAAAAGCTACACACTGGTTAAAGTACAAAAAATACATCAGCACACACATAGAACTCGAACCAAAGTTCGATACACCGGTCGATATTGAAAATACCATCGCAGCATTCGAATCAACCATTATAACAGCCGCCAAAATTTCAACTCCTCAAAAAGGTTACCTGGAAAACAAAAAGCATAGCTTAACTAATAGGGAAATTGAAATACTCGTATTACAAAAACGACGCTTACGAAGGGAGTGGCAGGTTCATAGATCACCAGCCTCAAAACAACTGTTGAAAGCGGCCACACATGCACTGACGAGAGCCCTCAGAAGTGAGGAACAGCGTGCGCAGTACCAGTATATTCAAAAGCTGTCACCGACTAGTACAAAGCACCCATTGTGGAAAGCACATAAAACTCTAAGTGCGCCAATAGAGTGTGAAATGCCAATACGTGACAATAATGGCAAATGGGCTCGGAGTGATGCAGAAAAGTCAGCAACTTTCGCTGCTCATCTCAAAAATGTCTTCCAGCCAAACCCAGAAACTAATGACTTTACACTTCCAACCGTACCCTATTTGATGGAATCTGAGCCAGTGAAATTCGTACCTGAAGAGATATGTATCAAAAATAATTATGGAGAAATTAAATCCAAGAAAAGCTCCTGGGCACGACTTAATTACTCCAAAAATGATTATTGAGCTACCAAATTGTTCTATAATCTGTATCTGTATGTTTTTCAATGCAATCACAAAACAAGCTCACTTTCCTCAACAATGGAAAAAGTCAACTATAGTGATGAAACCTAAGCCTGGGAAGGACAAAACGCAGCCATCCTCCTATAGGCCCATCAGCTTGTTATCGTGCATGTCGAAATTATTTGAAAGGCTTCTTATGCTCCGCATTAAGCCACATCTTGAAACCCACAACATAATACCATCTCACCAATTTAGCTTCAGGGAATAGCATGGAACGATCGAGCAAGTACATAGGATCACATCTGAAATTCGAACAGCTTTTGAAAAAAGGGAATATTGTTCTGCAATATTTCTTGATGTCGCGCAGGCTTTTGATCGAGTATGGTTAGATGGTCTTATGTACAAAATAAAAACGCTACTCCCGCAAAACACCCACGAACTGTTTAAGTCCTACCTTTATGATCGAAGTTTTGTAGTTCGATGTAACACCACTACATCTGAAGCCCAAACTATTGAAGCTGGTGTACCACAAGGCAGTGTTTTGGCCCAATGCTATATGTTTTATACACTTCAGATATCCCAGTAAGCGACCGCTTGACTATGTCTACTTTTGCCGATGACACTGCAATAATCAGCCGCTCCAAGTGCCCAATTCATGCAAATGCGCTGCTAGGAAATCATATCGTAGCTGTGGCCAACTGGCTCGCAAACTGGAGGATAAAGGTTAACGAGCAAAAATGTAAGCACGTTACATTTACCCTAAACAAGAGCAGCTGTTCGCCTTTGACACTGAACAACGTACAAATACCACAAAGCAATCATGTTACTTACCTGGGGGTCCATCTGGATAGGCGACTTACTTGGCGAAACCACATAGAGGCTAAAAGGACTTACCTTAAGTTAAAGGCACGTTCTTTGCATTGGCTTATTAACTCTCGCTCAGCCCTGAGTCTGGAGTATAAAATCATTATATACAACACTGTTTTAAAACCAATCTGGACCTATGGGTGTGAGCTGTGGGGCAACGCGAGTAGCAGCAACATCGAAATTCTTCGTCGTGCGCAATCAAAAATTCTTCGTACAATCACCGGAGCACCGTGGTATATCCGAAATGAGAACATCCAACGCGACTTAAGAATTCCAGACGTACGAACTGAAATAGAGCACCGAAGCGCGAAGTATGCATTGAAACTTTCGGTTCACCCAAACCAACTAGCAAGATCGCTATTGCGTGTGAACAGGAGCTCAAGATTACGTAGAAACGACTTACCAGCCCAGACGTGATCTATCTTAGGCCCAGTTTAAAAAAATAATCACCCATGTAGGGTGTAAATTGAGTGAGAAGTTTAAGATTCGAAAACTTATTGTTAGGCTCTTAAGTAGGGTAGATTCAATAAATAATAGGAAAGTTAATAAAAAAAAAAAAAATAATAATAATAATATTAGTAGGACTGATCAAGGAAAGAAGATAACACAAGCCGAAGAAAAGTTTATACTCAAAATTGTTGAAAAAAATCCATTTCCTCGGTGGAAAATGTAAGAAACATATTGGAAAATGAAAAAGGGAAGAAAGTTTCAGACGAAACACTTCGCTGCACACTTAGAAGCTTCGATTTACATGATAGAGCAGTTGTAAAAAAGGCGTACATATTCGAAAAAAAATAGAAAGAAACGGCTAGAATTTCCGAAATTGCATTTGAAAAGGCCTGATAAGTTTTGGCAAATGGCATAATTTTGATTTAGTAATCGTAAAACAGTATTATTACTGCTTTTTCAAGGTTCTTTTCACACACGATATTAAGTTTAACTTGCAGGTATCAGATGGCTAAAGTTTTATATTGCGACGTCCCAACGAAGCTTTCTTGCCAAAACATACTAAGACAACACTTACTTGTAAGCACGATGGTGGGTCAATAATGGTTTGAGGATGTACATATATCGGCTAAAGGAACGGGCAACCTGCATTTTGTGCAAGGTATTATGGATCGATTCCAATATGTCGACATTATAAAGGAAAATTTAAAGCTGTCATGTGTCACATTGGGAATTAAAGACAATTTTATATTTTACCAAGACAACGATCCGAAGCTCAATTCGGAGATTGCTTATACTTGTTTAATATACAATTCCCCTCATGTACTGGGTACACCTGCCCAATCCCCAGATCTGAACGTTATTGAGCACGTATGGCAAGAAGTCAGTCGAATTCAGTGTATCAAAGGCAGTATTCCAATGCTGCTGGGCTCAAAACGGCTATTTTGGAGGCAAAAACTTGTCGCCTCTATACCAAGGCGACTAAAAGCAGTTTTATCTGCAAAGGGATATGGTACGAAATATTAGAAATCATTAGCTTTTTAGGAAATCCCGTCAGTTGTGTGGAACGAATTTTTTATGATGCGAGTTAGTTCTCTAAATTTTACACAGTGAATAAATTTATTACCATTCTTAACCCTAGATGGTAATAACTCGTCCAATCGACTACGCACTCTCAATCTTTTTCACATAACTTTTTTGGGGTTGCTTTAATTGCTCTCATTTTTTCCACAACGTTAATTGCTTAAGAGAGCTTGCAGTGAGCAGACGTACGCAGTGAAAACCTGTTTCGAAGATAGAAATTTGCAGGTGTGTATTCGTCGTATCGACGAATTATAACTTTAGTGTGACTTTTTAAATTTGTATGGCCTCGTATGTTTTTGATTAGTTTGTTTAGTTTTTTTGTAATGAGTTAGTATTGTTATTTTCAGGTTATTTATTATATTTTATATTTTATTTGTATTATAAAACAGCAATATGAGCAACAAAAAAGTCTTACGGAATCAGGCATTGAAGAGTTCGCAAACAAATATCATTGCTACGTCGAAAACTAGCCTTCGCCGCAAGAACTTTCATAAGTGGACAACTAAGAAGGACAAATCACACCGCCGGGCAATGCATTATGTCCACAAGGCAAGAGGATCACCTCGAGAGTGCTAAGGCATCGACGATTCTTTTCAGTGTTTTAAGTTATTCATAACTCCAGAAATTATTGCAGAGATTGTACAGTGGACAAATGTTGAGATCGGGAATCATTTTAAAAAAATAGCACTATAGAAATGCAAATGCGTGAGACTGACGCATCAAAGATCTATGCACTAATTGGATTTCTTGTCCTTACGGCTGTCAAAAAAGACAACCATTTGACAACAGAAGAGCTTTTTGATTCTACACTTTCCGGTACGCACTATGTATCTACAATGACCAAAATGAGATTCAAATTTTTGATGTCCTGCCTTCGTTTTGACGATAAAACTGTAAGATTGACAATGAACCGAGATAAGTTTGCTCCCAAAAGAAAAATTTGGGAGCTTTTTATCGAAAAACGCCGCCAGAACTACGTGCTCAGCTTATTTTTAAACATCGATGAACAGCTTTTAGCTTTCCGAGGAAAGTGTTCTTTTCGAATGTACATACTGAATAAACCAGCCAAATATGGTGTGAAACTACTGATGATGTGTGACAGTGGTACCAAGTACATGTTCAACGCTCACCCATACCTGGGAAAAGGCTCTAATACAACGACAATGCCTCTATCAGAATATTACGGAAAAGAGCTGAAAAATTCTCTTCATGGAACCAACTGAAACGTAACAATGGATAACTGGTTCACATCGATTCCACTTGCAAAATCATTGCTTCTTGAGCCGAATAAATTGACTGTTGTTGGCACTTTATGGTCAAACAAACGAGAAATTCCGAAGGAGATGGGCAATGTTAAAGGGCAGAAACCTGGAACTTCTATATTTTGTTATGACAACGAGCTGACCGTGTTGTCATATAAGCCAAAACCGAAAAAGCTTATTTATCGTTTGTCAAGCTGCGATGAAGAAGGAACAATCAACACAGAAAACGGAAAACCCGACATGGTTAATTTTTATAACCAAACAAAAGGCGGCGTTGACACTTTAGACCAAATGTGCAGCGTGGTTTCCTGTTCGCGCAAGACCAACAGATGGCCGATGTGTTTATTTTATGGAATTCTAAACATAACATTCGTAAACTGCTACGTAATATGTACCCACAACATGTTTTCAAAAGGACAAAAGCCAAAAATTCGTCGAGATTTCTTAAAAGAGCTTCATGAATCGCTGGTGACTCCAATTTTGGAAAAAAGGCTGGAAACACCAAACTTGCGATTCCCCCTGAAAGAGAGTATTCATAAAGTTATTCCTACTGCACAAGCAGAAGCTGATAATGTTGAAGTGGAGCCAAAGAAACGCAAAATATGCCACTACTGTCCATCAAGAAAGCGCAGGATGACAAAGTCTGTCTGTAAGAAATGCTCAAAAAGCATATGCGGTGAGCACAAAGTTGAGCTTTGTGCCTCATGTATGAAATGAGGCTTTTTCCATTTTTGAAGTAAAACTTCTTTAGGCGCGCTTGGCTTGGGAAGTAAACTGACGAACGTGTAACGAAAAGTGTGATCAGGCGAGGCGAACGCAGAGATCGTATAATATAGACAGAGAACGTTTAAGATAGAGAAGGTTCACGTCGCGAAGAATGTAAAAATATTTTTGGCTAACTCGGCAGAGATGGAAGAGTCTCACCACAGACAAATTATGAGCGTGTTTCACCACGAAAATAGCAGAATTGTGCATTTTCAGTGTTAAATGAGAAAAATAATGCTAATTCCAATGTAAACCAATTTATGCCTACAGATTCATTTATTTCCTATGCGCAACCGACTCGGCATATAATTTTCATATGATCCGTATATATTTGGCATCAAAGCATATACTAAGTAAGCTATTTAAAGTTGACCCATCTGGCAACGCTGTAACTTTTAACAGCGCTGACAAATCGGCTAATGTCATACCGCGTTAGAAGCGTCATTCGAAGACAATTTATACCATGGAACAGTACACTCCAAAAGAACGCGCTGAAATTGTTCAGCTTTATATTCAAAATAACTTTTCAATTGTGTTAACTCAACGTGCGTTTCGCAAAAAAAATAAAGTGAAAAGTGCTCCAGTTAAGAACACAATTAAGTCTTTATACGCAAAATTTGTGAACACCGGTAATCTCAGTAATGCCAGTCATGCATCCAGACAACGCACAAGACGTTCTGATGAAAATATCGAAGCTGTACGAGCCAGTATTGAGGAGACTCCATCGACATCGAGTTATCGCCGCTCTCAGGAATTAGACATCTCTCGCACCACTCTCCGACGCATAATTCATAAAGATTTGAAGATGTTTCCATATAAAATTCAAATGGCACAAAAACTAAACCCAGCTGATTATCCGCGACGCCTTAATTTTGGCAAACAAACAAATGGGTCAACTTTAAATGGCCTACCCTGTACATTAGTATGTACATATGTATGTTAAAATTTACCTACATATTTTATGATAAATTTCATAAAAACTTTGGAAATATGTATGTATATAACTCAATAAGATTTGTATTACAACCTAAATATGTATTTTATATATGTAGTTATGTAGGTTTGATACGACATACATTTATATACATAAATATGTACATATATGTATATTTGCTTTGGTCATTAATCGTTTCGATATCATGTTAAAAGAGCATTTGCCCATATACAGACATACATATATGTAATTATGTCTGCATGTAAACAAATATAAAAGAACCATACGCATATTGTTTGTAAATTTGTCTACATGCAACATATGTATGTAAATATGTACACTCAATGCTTCATGCGAAATTTCCGTTGACACGAACAACCAATGGCCGAAACTCAAAGAGTCACGCCCGGAACACATAGATCGGGGCAGACTGCAAGCGATACTGTCAAATATTAAAATACACACGTTCTTATGGTTATGGCTCTATTCTCGTGTTAGTCAGTGAAAGTAGACGTGTTTTTAGTGGTCTAAAATATCAGCAAGAATTTGTAGTTTTTATTTGAGACTCACTGGAAGACTGGAACTGGATCTTTGATTCATTGGATACTAATACCAAAAATTAGATAAGTACTTTGATTTGGTTTCAATAGAATTTATTTGGCACTTACCTGCCCCTTTTTTGGTAATTAAATATATATAAAATAGAAATTAAATAGGAATTTCCCCACGTAACAGCGAATCAAAACGTGCACTTAATTCTTTTTTGCCGTTTTGATTTAGTCTATCAGCTGTTTTTTGTTTTGTTTCTCCTTTTTCTCCTTCTTCGTTTTGCTTTGGTTACGGCATTGCCAACCATCAAAATATAAGTAAGGTTTGTTAGGGCAAGGACTGAACGTACCCACTGACAGGTGTTCCCAACTATTCTCTGCCGGAGTAATGGCCTCTGAGAACAGTTTGGGTACACCAGAGAATCCTTTTCGGAGGAACTCAAAAATCTTGAGAACGCCTCCAAAAGGCAAACCTGAGGAAGCCACCGCTGCTGGATCAGGAAAAATATGTGAAAATTCCGACCAAGCAGGCAAAGGTGGAAAATCTGAGCAGTTTCAAAATAATGAAAATCCCAATATTTTCTGCAGACCGGGTAAAAAAATTAAAGAGCTCGAAAGCATGATGTCTGGTCAGAGACATATTAACCAAGCTATGCGTGATCTGTTAAGCTCTATAACAAGCTTGGATGACAAGGCTGAAAAGCAAGAAAACCCGTCAAAAAAAGTTATGGTGGGAAAGGCGTCGCAGGTATCCCCTATCAAAAGTGATAAAAATGCCCCAAAGAGACCTCGCGAGATATTGGGATATTTGCCACCAACAAAGAAGCAGAAAAGCATGATTCATAAAGTGCAAGCAACATATAGTGAGGTCACTGAATGCATGCACAAAGACAGTTTGGGAGACAAGCCCGCAGGCGAAAAATGGGTAGACGTTGTCAGAAAGAAGAAACCGATTGAGAAGAGAATCAGATCGAAACCAGACGCTATTATCTTAACAAAAAAGAGGGAGCATCGTATGCGGATATACTGAAATAAATAAAATGCGACAGCGGCCTTGAAGAACTGGGTTCAAACGTGGGGTATATTAGAAAAACCCTCAAAGGAGACCTACTAATCGAATTAAAAAGTCAAACAGAAAAGAGAGCCGATACGTTCGAAAGCGCACTAGAGGGAGTTATTGGTGATATGGAGGTAATACAGCCAAAAACTCATAATATTACCATTATGTGCAAAGACTTGGATGAGATAACCACCCCTGAAGAAATCTGCGAGGCATTACAAAAGGAGTGTGGGATCCAAAACCTGGGGAAGCAAAATATAAAAAATTTGCGGAAAACTCGAAGTGGCACTCAAATTGCGCTTATATGCCTACGGGCTGAGGATGCCAAAACTTTGCTTAAGTGCGGTAAAGTAAAAATTGGGTGGTCTATTTGCCGTCTCCGGGAATTTTCACCTATTACTCGTTGTTTTAGGTGCTTCCAACTAGGACATATTGCACACAAATGTGGGAGCCCCATTGATAGGTCATCCCTTTGTACTTGTTGCGGAACCGCAGGTCACATGGCTAAGACATGCACGAATTCCCCGAGTTGTATGCTCTGCAAAGGGGAACACTCTGTTCTGAGTACGGCCTGTCCTAAATACGCAGATATGTTGAAGTCAACGGAAAAATGAAGATACTGCAACTCAATCTCAATCATTGCGCTGCAGCACAAGACCTTCTAAAACAGACGGTGCTAGAAGAAAACATAGATGTCGCCATATTAAGCGAACAATATTCTCAACGTTCGGAAAGCACTTAGTGTAAAGATATAAGTGGCAAAGTAGCAATATGGGCCTGCAAAGGACAAGCCTTCACATCTCGCTCCAAAGAAACCCATAATGGCTTTACATGGGCGAATATACAAGAAATATTTTTTGTAAGCTGCTATGCTCGACCTAGCGCAACAATTAACGAATTTGAAGATTTTCTCCTGGAGTTGTCTCTAGAAATCAGAAGCAAATCGCCAATAATAATAGCGGGAGATTTCAACGCATGGTCTACTGCTTGGGGTAGTAGAATTACAAACCATCGTGGTCGCCTCATTTTAGAATTCTTGAGTCAAACAAACCTTATGATTATAAACAGTGGGACACAAAATACCTTTCAAAAGGGAAATAAAGGATCAATAATAGACCTAATGTTTGCTAACGACGCGCTTAGCAGGCATATAAAGTGGAAGGTGTCAGACATGTATACAAATAGCGACCACATGGCTATAATTGCCGAAGTTTCACTCTCCCAGGAAACGGAACTCTGTCGTAGAAATACTTGTCGAAAACGAAGCCGGCGGCAAAAAGACTTTGATTCTGGCGTTTTTGAGAGTGTTTGGAGTGTGGCAAAGGCATCAGGCGAAGACGCCGCCCACTTAGTATCCGCTGTGCAGAAGGAGCTAGTTGCAGCATGCGATGCAACTATGCGCAGGACGAGATACAACATAAATAGGAAGCCGGTATACTGGTGGAACGACGAAATCGCCAAGCTGAGGAAGCTCTGTCACTCAGCTAGACGCCGCCACCAGCGTAACCAGGGAGGTGTTAACGAAATCAGCCTCAGAGAATCATTTAAATATCAGAAAAAGCTCCTGAAGTCAGCCATTATCCGTAGAAAGAGATCCTGTTTCGAAAAGCTCTGTGAAGAAGCGAACATAGACCCCTGGAGAACGGCATACAAAATTTGTATGCCAAAGTTTAAACATAAGTCTCAGCAACCTAAGAACGCATCCTTTATGAAAAATGTTGTCGAAGCGTTATTCCCGACACATGCCTACATTTCCTATACTAAACGAAACGAAGCTACGAAACCACCCCTATTAGTCACAGAAGACGAACTTTTGGCTGTTGCGAAAAAAATCAAAAACTTTAAAGCGCCGGGAATAGATGGTATACCAAATAGAGCCCTTAAAGAAGCCATAACTCTAAGACCCAACTTATTTGTTAACATGTACAACGCGTGTATATTAGAAGAGGTGTTCCCTGATCCGTGGAAGATACAGCGTCTGGTTCTACTCCCAAAGCCAAAAAAGCCACCAGAGGAACCTTCATCTTATCGACCTCTTTGCATGCTCGACACAATTGGGAAAGTGTACGAAAGCATTGTAAGAAACCGCTTGGAGTTAGCAATCCAAAAAGTCGGCGGATTATCAGAGAGACAATACGGCTTCATTAAAAAGAGGTCCACTTTTGACGCACTAATAGAAATAGTTGATATTGCAAAATGTGCAATAAGCGGAAAACGATGGAAAGGTGGTAGGAAAATATAATGCGCGCTAATAACCCTGGATGTGAAGAATGCGTTTAACTCCGCAAAGTGGGCAAATATAATAAAAGCTCTACACGATATACACGCTCCTCAGTATCTGATAAATATTATAATGAGTTATTTTCAAAATAGGAGATTGCTATTCGAGACGGACGAGGGAACTCAGAGCTACACTATCTCCAGTGGAGTACTGCAGGGCACGGTTTTAGGCCCGCTGCTATGGAACCTGATATACGATGGGGTGTTAAGAATACCGCAATCGAAAAATGTGAAAACAATCGCTTATGCGGATGACCTCATAGTGGTAGCTGTAGCTAAACAAATGGATGACCTCCGGATCAAGTGCAATGACAGCATAAATGGTCTGCGCCGATGGTTTACTACCATGAGTCTAGAGCTGGCTGAGAAGAAAACAGAAGTCTTGCTCATAAGCTCAAGGAAAATTGAGGAGAAAATATCGCTGACCATCGGTGAATGTGAGATTACTTCACAGCCGCAGTTGAAGTATCTTGGGGTAATAGTGGACTCAAGACTCAAGTTCAAAGAACACTTGAAAAATGCGACAAGTAAAGCAAATAGAATATATAATGCATTGTCTAGAATGATGGCAAATAAAGGCAGTGTGCGTTCCAGCCGACGATGTTTAATAGCTAAGGCAATAAGTTCAGTGATCCTGTATGCGGCTCCAATATGGATACAGGCGCTAGAATTAAAATCATATGCTAGACCAATTAACACTGTGCATAGGCTTTTAGCAATACGAGTGATAAGTGCTTTCTGAACCATTTCAATGACGCTGCTGAGGTATTAGCCAGTATGGTACCGATTGACATCCAGGGTGACGAATTCGCGCGAATATATAACTAAGCAGAGAAGTCTACTACAGCGAAAAGAGAAGAGAGAATAAAAAGCATTGCAATGTGACAGCAGCGGTGGCAAACTTCATGCAAAGGATGGTGGACCTACCGACTGATTTCGGACATACACTCGTGGATAGGTAGGAAACATGGAGACCTGGATTTCCACCTTACGCAAGTACTCAGTGGGCATGGATGCTTCAGAAGCTATCTATTCAAATATCGTCATGACTTTAGTCAATACTGTCCGGCGTGTACAGAGTGTATAGAAGACTCTGAACACGTGTTCACGGTTTTCAAGTATAAGGGAAATGTTGAAAACCACCCTGGGAGGTAGTATCACAGTGGAAAATTTGACTGCACATATGTGTGAGTCCTCTGTAAAGTGGAAGGCTGTCAGCAGAGCAGCAAATCTAATTATGACAAAGTTGAGACATTTAGAACAGATTAGGCGTCAGTCAGTCCGTGCATTAGAAGAGACTTAAACGTCTTCTTCTCTCCCATGAAGTAATACTTTGTCCAGTGGTCCCGTGGGAGAGACATGAGGTGGGAGTAGGTTAGGTTTCGCGGATTAAAGTCCGTTAAGTTCGATGCTTCCTCCTACTATAAAAAAAAACAAAAAAAAACAAAAAAAAAAAAAAAACACGTACTTATGGTCACAGTTATGTATTTGTGCAGCTATCTCAATAACTGTGTCCATAAAAATGTGTGTATTTCAATATCAGATTCAGATGGCGCTTGCAATGTGTCACGTTCTACGTGTTCAGTACATCAATCTGTCGAAGCACTGACGCGACGAGACGCGAAGGAAACTAACAAACGATCGCCGATTGTTACCGCTTCCCTTGCCGCTCTAACAGCTTTATCACGGAACTTGTGTAAGTATATATGAAAATGTATGAGCGTGCATACATATCGACGCTGATTTTTGCGAGTCGCGGAAAAATATCTTAGAATTGAATATTATTAATCGACAACAGCTATGTTGCCACTTTACACACATCTTTCTGTGAAGAAACATCAGAAAGTTGTTCTATGCATGATTTTTAACTTTTGCCTTCGTCGCGAAGGACACGATGTTATGGTGTTTGCTTTTATGAATGAAGGGAGTGTGCCTGTTGAAAGTGCGCTTGCGTTCATGAATGAAAATGTTGTTGTTGGGTTTTTACTATAAATTTGGGCATCGACAATTTGGCTGCCATGCCTATTGGCTTGTGATGATGCTGATGCTACTAAATACATACATATTTCAAACGATTGTTTTTTTGGCAGAACAATATTTGTAATTTTTGCGGATGACATACATATCTACATGTGAACGCATATATGTTTGTATGTTGTGTATGGATTATTTGTGTGGGAATGTCATACGCACATATTTACATGTGTACGCATATATGTAAGTATGTATGATGCTATTTCAAACGATTGTTGTTTTTATAAAGCTATGTTTGTGGTTTTTTGCGGGTGACATACATATCTTCATGTCAACACATATCTGTATGTAAGTTTGTGTAAGCATTATTTGTGGGCCAATGTCATGCGAGCATATCTATGTACATATGTATGAGCAGCACGCACATGCTACTACTGATAAGTGATAATGTGATTTGAATTCGCGAAAGCGAACATAAACACATACATATGTATTATCATGATACTATTTTAATATACATATTTAATTTTGTTAATATATTATGATAATTTGTTAAATACATACATACATACATATATAATGCAGTATAAACATAAGCATGAATACATACATATATCAAATACACGAAATAATTAAAAAAGTAGGATTTAATTTCCAATATTGCTTTGAAAAAATTAATTAATAAAATGTATTCAAATGCACCAGTATTCATAAATATGCACATAACGAATTCTTTTGAGTACATATGTTTGCATATAAACGTATAAAAAGATAAGCAAAAGAGCGAACATATGTACGTCTGTTAGAGCAATAATTTAATGCTCAATTCTGCTATTTTCGTGGTGAAACACGCTCATAATTTGTCTGTGGTGAGACTCTTCCATCTCTGCCGAGTTAGCCAAAAATATTTTTACGTTCTTCGCGACGTGAACCTTCTCTATCTTAAACGTTCTCTGATATAGAGAAGGCTCACCGCGTTGCCAAATTTACGACATTTCATTTAACATATGCACATATTAAAAGACCAAGCGGTCGCGCATATTCACGTACAAACATATGTAATTATGTGTGCATGTAAACAAATTTGCAAGAACCAGAGAACTTAAAAGTATAGACAGAGAACATAAAATTTGTTAACATTGTATGTAAGGTCGGAATTCGCTTCGCAATTTTAACATTGTATACAATTCTCTCACATATTCTAACCGAGAATATGAAGAGACAGAAATAATGTATTTACGGCATATGATGACAAGGCATATATGCCGAAGAAGAGAATATGAAGAGACTCCCAACGAAGAATTTCGTTTTGCTAGTTTATATTTTGTTTCATTTTGACACCGAAAATGTGTACAAAATACATTATGTTCTCTGTCTCACATACGCAAGAATATGAAGAGACATAAATATATGTATGCATGAATATTAATACGAAGACATAAACACATGCATGCATGCTCCTTATGCAAGTTCATACATATGAATACATATTTACGCACGTTGGATGGCGAAGCTGTTACAGCGGCAAGGGAAGCGGTAACAATCGGCGATCGTTTGTTAGTTTCTTTCGCGTCTCGTCGCGTCAATGCTTCGACAGATTGATGTGCTGAACACATAGAACGCTACAGACTGCAAGCGCCATCTGAATCTGATATTGAAATACACACATTCTTAAGGACACAGTTATTTAGACAGCTGCACAACTACATAACTGTGTCCATAAGAACGTGTGTATTTTAATATTTGACAGATGTCGCTTGCAGCCTGCCCCGCTCTATGTGTTCCGGGCGTGACTCTTTGAGCTTCGGCCATTGATTGTCCGTGACAACGGAGATGCGAAAGA
Source organism: Bactrocera correcta (assembly GCA_027475135.1). NCBI lineage: Eukaryota > Metazoa > Arthropoda > Insecta > Diptera > Tephritidae > Bactrocera > Bactrocera correcta. Next base: position 59,698,333 of record CM050322.1, read on the forward strand.
TGCGTGCGACACTTGTTATTATGAATGTATGTACATTAGGGTGTGTCGTGCTGAGACAACCTTCTTTTCAACTATGCTATTTATGCAAAAATATTAATTTACTAATGAAATCATAAAATAAATTTAAATATTTGTAGGAAATAAATATAAGTATATGTGCATACATGTAACATGTAATTGCACACACATATTCATATATATACATATAGATAGAGAAAAAGAAGTTTTACTTCAGTCGTGCGGTCATAAGCACACTCTCTTTTTTTTTTGTTTTTACCTTTATTTGCTTCAATGTATTATCTTCAAAGTCTGTGCATGAAATAAGTCACTTTAGTTTAAGTTTTTTTTTACTTATTGTTTTTTAAAATGTTAGTTCGTTAAAAAAAAAAACAAAAAGAGAGGCTGAAAAATAATACAAAGTTTTATTAGAAAAGAAAGATATTTTTATATATTATATTTTTTTATTACTTTTAAATAAAAAACCTTACTAATAATGATTTTTGTGTATTTTTACTTTAATAGTTCTCTTGTAGGAATTTTTAAAAGAAAAAGTTCGTCGATTCGACGAGTTATAACAGTAGTGTAGTAAAAATATTATAACCATGTAGGGTTAAGTTTCTAAAAATAAAATATTTATCCTTTAATTTGATGTATCATATGTATCATCGTTAAATTTTTACTTTATGATTGGATGGTGCCATCATTGGCAATGCACGCATCTGGTTAGACGTGTAAGTCACTTTACGTTCCGCACTTAAATTACACATTCTTAATTCCACACTCCAAAATTCCATATCTTATCCAAATAATAAACAACAAAGGAATCGGCAGTTCTTGAAATACCTAAAAGATAAGCGGGTGAAGTTCTTAAAATATGGCAAAAATCTTCTCTGCCAACTGTAAGTATAAAAAGAATTTTACAATTGATTCGTACCTGCCACGACAAATATAGAACCTTAATGAAACCATATCAGGGCCGTCAAACTAACCTAAAATACCAAGAAAAAAGATTAGAACATTTATATCAAGTCCAAAAGATTACTTGATATCTGCAGATGCAAAAATATCAGGAATTGTTGCGTTTTAAAAGGGTGTAGTGTTGCCAAGGAGGAAATAAGTTTCTTACTCGACCAAAGATCAGCCAGAAAAATGATGATGAGCGGCGTCGATATAGTTTCAACTATGAAGAATAAGAAAAAAATGAGATAGAAAAGAAAAAAGGTTATCGCGTAACACAGAGGCACACTATTTTGCCAAACCGTGTTCGTTGTTTCGTATAATCTAGTTCTAACCAAAAAGACCTATAGCAGGGCAAGGTAAAATGATAACCCCCTCTGAAAAAAAAACAGATTAAATTTGCCGTCATCAGCCCTTGCATGTGATCGTACTGGAGTCTCTGAATGAACCGCTGCAAATATAGCTTCTTCTGTCTTATAAGACGTTGGTATTATTTCGTCGAATGATACAAGTTGTGTCATTGATCGTTCAAAGTTGCGCCATGAACGAACTAAGGTAAGATCAATTTTATGAGAAGCGGACTGCAATAAAATATAATACTTTGTGGTTTGTATTTTGATGGAAGGAAGGGTATGGATAATGGATTGAAATTTTACAGAAAATAACAGATAGAAGATCATTATGTGAACCAGGAAGCAACTATTTTGGTCATGTCACCTGTGAGTCGGGGACTGCTAAAGATACTAAAGACACTGTATTATTATATCTGAAATTTAAAGTGGTAAATGTGAACGATGGAATTGTAGTGAATACAGGTTTCAAAGGTGGTGTCATTTGTCTGATAGAGAAGGAATTCAAAAGGCCATTACAGTGGTTTATCTGTCAATTGCATTTAAATAAGTTACCACTACGTCATCTTTTATTACATTTAGACGGAAAAATTATAGGTCCTAAATGTTTTTCAGATGCCATCGCATCTCAATTACAAACTTGTCAAAAAATGCTGATAGTCGAATTCACTGTTATACCTACAATATTACCTAAAATAACTAGGGATCTTGCAGATCGAAAGATTGTAAAAGCAAGACCATAGGATGCTAGAAGAGTTCGAACGGTTAAAGTACCTGCATTTAACTTTGATGCCAAAGATTACACTGAGATTATTATGTGGAAAGACTGTGATATAACTGAGTAATTTTACTGAGTAAATTTGTCTAATGAAACCTTGAAAGACAATGTCATAAACGGTCTTGGTACATGTCAGAATATTACCGATTTTCTATGGTACACCCAAGATGTGGAGCGATGCATCAAGTTGGTAATAGAAGGGGCAAATAAACGAGATGGTTTCATTAGGGTAATACTACTATCATGTCAACGAATGCTCCATTTCAATACAAAAAACAGTTTGATGTATTAGTATTTTAAGTAATGTAACATAATATGTTTCGTAATAAAAGCTTAGAAAGTCATTTTTTGTTTTATTTAAATGTTTGACTGTACTAGGGCACCTCAAAACATCAAGCTAGCTGTTTGATATTTTAATTATGTGTGCAAGTTAATACCACCAGATCATATAACATGAACATATCCTTTATCTGTCATGAATATGTAACATGACACTTACGACCCATATGGCCCATATTGAAACATTCTATGTACTTTGCTAATACTGTCTGCCTTAAGTGGTCCCAAAATGTAATTCATGGATTGTAAGATGAATCTTTTCACTTGTGACATATGTCCTATCTCAAGTGGATTGTAGATATTTTTCCTAGAATGTAAGATTAATATTGTATCTCTAGGCTTAAGCAAAATATTGTATTTAAGAAAACGTAATAAAGAAAACGAGGCAGTTGACCACAGGGAGTTGCCCACGGGAATTGCTCACTAAACACAAAACAAAAAATTAATTGGCGATCCTGTTAGGAGATGAAATAATCTCTGATGGACCAAAATGTAATAAAACGATTCGACGGTAACCATTTAATGGGACAAAAAATCCCCGTGTTACCGTTTGAAAAACAATAAAGTATCCTCAATTGAGGAAAAAAGTAAAAAAAAAGTTGAAAAAACGCTAAGTCCAAAAGAGACCCTTTAAAAAAATATTGAAAAAATTTCGAGTGTGTGTTTGTGCCAACAGCCAATCGAACGCGCCACGTCCAAACAGATTACGGGCGAATAACAAGCAAACGTACGCGTTACAACAACTTAAAAAATAAAAAATAAAAATAAAAAACTACAACAGCAAATATAAAGTGATATAAAATTTGAATTGAAAAAGAAAACATTTGTGAAAATTTCAAAGACATAAAGGAAAGTGTGTGTATCCATAAGACGTCCACATAAAAAACACTGAAAGCCGTCACAAAAACAAAAGAATCAAAAAAATGTCTGTTAATTTCAAAATTTCGCCAAAAACATCTTATTTCATCTAAACCTCGCACACGGCCGCCAACGACGACCATCGCACAACCAGCAGACAAAATTCTACTCAAAAAGCCACATTAGCAGCAAAGGCAACAATAACGGCAACAGTAGCACTAGTAGCAATAGCAACAGTAACAACAGCAGCAGTAGCAACAACAACATAAAATTAGTTGTAAGTAAAGCCTCTATTTATTAAATAGGAAATAATCCCACTACTATTAAGTAAGAAACATTGTTTCACTTTAAGTATTGCAAAACCAATAATCATGCCATTCACAACTGTCAACAAGATAAAATCTTATCTTAACAAGATACATTATATTAGTATATCAAATATATACAAATTATATTAAATTAAATCCAAAAAAATTTAAATGAAGGCTCGACCAGACAAATAATAAAATAATTTTTAAAACCGCGATTCACTACCGCAGGGGGGACCCTCCGGTTTATAATATAAACTTAATTCTGCGAATCTGAACTTCAGACCCTCCAGAATAAAAGAGTATCTTTTCCCAGAAGAGATCAAATACGGTGAAACCTGTATAAGCGAGAGTTCAAGGGAGCACAATCTTATTCTCTCTTAAAGAGGATTCTCACTAACCCGAGTTTCACGCTAATGCAGGTACATGTGCAGTGTTTCTCTCTTATAGAGGTACGCAGCAATAACAAGTCACAGTAAGTACGAATCTTGTAAATATTTACATATGTAATATGATAAAAATATGTGCATGATATGCACAACATATGTACATATTAGCTATGTATATACATAAGTATTTTTAAATGCTTACGAAAACAAAACAAAAATTCATGCACTATGTAATTTTATTTTATCTAGACCTTATTTACACTAAAAAAAATCCGTCAATTTCGTTTACGTTTGTGTTTTAGTATTTTGAATGCTTTTCTCTAACTCATAAATATTGTCGAATATTCCTTGATCAACAACCGCCGTGTATTCAAAGTACTGATGGACCGTCTCTGACGCACTTAAAGCTAGCTTCATTGGAATGATCTTTATTTCTGTTTCTGAAATCTGTGCCTCGTCTTCACTGTCATTTCCAGCAGAACAGGTGTCCACACAATTCTTAACGATATCGTCGTCGGTTTGTTCACCAGCGGTAGTTACGTCGTCGTCAATTTGAACGAAATCTTCGAAGCTCGGCATTAACATATTGGATTCGTGAGACACAGGCTTAGACCATTCCTCTTTGTTAGGTTCATCTTTAACATCATTTTTCTCTGGCAGGACTTGTTTATCTGTACTTTTCCAGAACCCAGCTTTTAACAGTTACGTCACTTAGTAAGTACCATGCTTTTCTAGCAAATTTCATAGCTAGAAGTACGTTAATATCAGGGCTACTGTTTTCTTTCAGACTCTTAAGAACATGTTTAACGACTTCTCTTCGATAAAAGCGTTTAAAAGTATGAATGATGCCTTGATCTAATGGTTGAAGCTTACTAGTGGTGTTAGCAGGTAAAAACATTACTTTTACGTTTGCAAGTGTTGGTAAATCCGTATGGGCAGCACAGTTGTCAATGAATAACAGAATTATTTTTAGTTTTATCTTCATTTGTCTCTCAACTTTTTTCTGCCAATACTTAAATAATGTCTTGGTCATCTAAGCCTTTAAAACCTCTAGATCGCTTTGATTTCCCGACGATGCGAAGTGGAAGTTTGTCGATATCACTCATGCTTACACACTGGAGAAGTGTACTTAAGTGTCCTTACTTTGTTTTCCTCCATGGCATTTTTCGCCTTTAAACGTAAATGTTTTGTCCGGAAGGCACTTGAAAAATAAAAAGATTTGGCAGATCTTCAGTCCAGTGGTTGCATACACCTTGGTCCACAGATTTACATTCCCCAACTGCTTTTTTGAAAGCTATATCATGACGGCTTTTAAAACCCTCTAACCAGCCGTTGCTAGAGAAAATTTTCTGGACCCCCAGTTTTGTAGCAAACTCTTTTGATTTGTCTTTTAACAAAGGTCCATCTATGGGAATGTTTTTATCGAGAGTTTTTTTTATCCATTCCAAAGGGCACTTCTCGATATTGGGAAATTCGGAAACTCTACTCCTCTTAATATTTCCATGTCCATCAGAGCACTCAGACTTTATAGAGTCTTTTGATTTTATAATTTTATAATATTTAGGTGGATTCTGGTAAATTAAACTCACTCTCACTCTGAATTTCATTCCGCGATTTTCCGGATTCAAACGCATTCTCAATTTTAAGTTTATCACTTAATGACAGTACTTTGATTTTTTGCTTTGACATGATGCACAGCAGAACTTTCCTTCGCAATTGATAACTATAAACTGAGTAAGTCCGACAAACAGGACGTTAAACAGGCACATGTGTCCATTTGAAAAGAATGCCATAGAGTAGCAACATTTTTAGTTTCAAGAAATAGAATAAGTACAATACTGATGAGAAAACAATACAATACAATGGTCGGAAGTTTCACAAAAGTTAAGAATGAGTCATAAAATAGCAGATGTTAAACTTGTAAATAAAGTTCGTCTCTCGCTTAAAGAGACCAGATAAGTAGCAGTCTCACTTACGGAGGTCTATGAGGCAAAAACGGCTCCCTCTTACAAAGGTTTTTGTTTCTCACTAATAGAGGTTTTGGAAGCTTAAAATGACGGGTCTTAGATATTACTTTTACTTATAGAGTTTTCTCAATCTAGTTCCCATTTATCAAGGTTTGACTGTATTTAAATACAGACAGGCAACAAAATATATGCCTTTTAAATATTTATGATAGTAAGTTATTACAATAGATATATACAAGAAGAAATTTAACTATATTTTTATGAGTATTACTATATATGCTATTTCATGAAACTCTCAAATATATATATAAAAAAAAAAACAAAACCGAAAAATAAAGCTAAAGAAAAGAAAAATATAATTCTTTGGGAGCAAAGACTCCTGAAGCGCCTGCCGAAGATTTTACCGGCAATATTTTATTTAAAAAAAAAAATTATTTTGGGACAAACGGGTCCTAAAGCGCCAGCCGAACTTCATACCGGAAAAATAAAACAAAAAGATAATGGTAAAAAATATAAAATACACATAAATAATAAATATAAATATGTATATATATATATATATATTAAAATAAAAAAATAAATAATAATAATAAATTTAAATAAATATACATATAAATATACCAAATTTATATTACTTGGGACGAAAAAGTCCTAAGACTCCAGCCGAAGAAAGTACCGGCAATACTAAACATAAAAAATATTTTGAAATTGTGGAACCAAAAAGGTCCTACAACGCCAGCCGAAGCTTTTACCAGCAAAATACTACTGTGTACAAAAAATAAGACATTTTACATATGACATTTGAATTTAAACTGCGCGCATCGAAGGATTTGGAGAACTATTTTTATTTTAGGTTGGCAGTACTGGCAGTCACATTTATGTCAAATTTCATGTCAAAATAATCATTAGTGTTTGAGACACGTGTCGTTTTGTGAGCTGCGAAAAGTGCGTTTTTCGTTTTTTGAGTTGTTGAAATTTGTTGAGCAAAGAATTTGCATTAAATTTTGTTTACCGAATCAATTTTCTGCTGCGGATGCATTGAGAATGGTGCAGAAAGCCTTTGGTGATGGGGCTATGTCTAAAAAAAGTGTTTACAAGTGGTATAGTGAGTTCCAAGCCGGCCGTAAACGTGTTGAAGGCGAAGAGCGATCATCAACCTCAACCGACGAAGCTCACGTTCAACAAATTAAAGATTTGGTATTGAAAAATCGTTGATTAACAATAAGAGACCTTACTGATGAAGTTGGCATAGCTAAAAGCTCAGCCAGTACCATTTTGAAGGATGTTTTGGGCCTCAAGCGCGTCAAATCTCGACGGGTACCGAAAACATTGAATTTTTTAGAAAAAAGGCGTCGCGTTGAAGTGTGTGAAACGATGATTTCCGACTACCCGGGTGTCATAAAATGCATTATAACTGGCAATGAGACTTGGATCTATGCTTACGACCTCGAAAGAACCGATCAATCGAGAGAATATCGTGCAAAAAGAGAGCCGAGACCAAAAAAATCGCGCCAAAGTCGCTCAAAAATCAAGGTCATGTTGACTGTTTTCTTCGATTCTCGTGGTGTTGTGCATTATAAATTCCTTCCAACAATTCAAACAGTCAACAAAGAATATTATTTAAACGTTTTGCGTCGCTTGCGTAACGCTATCCGCCTAAAAGGGCCGGAATTGTGGAAAGACAATTCTTGGTTTTTACACCACGATAATGCACCATCCCATACTGCCCTCGTAATTCGTGATCATTTCGCCAAAAACTCAACCCATATCGTTCCGCAACCACCGTATTCCACACCGTTTTTATACGATAGAAGAAATTCAGGCCGCAGCGAAGACGGAACTGAAGGCCATCCCTGATAGTGACTACAATCAGTGTTTCGAAGATTGGAAAATCCGTTGGCATAAGTGCATTGCATCGAGAAGGGATTACTTTGAAAGGGATGAAATTGTTTTGGAAGCATAAATAAAGAATTTTCAACATAAATACAATGTCACCTTATTTTTTGGACACAGTAGTAAAACAAAAAAGGATGGTAAAAGCCAAATAGAAATATAAAAATACAAAATTTAAAATACTTAAAACAAGAAAATTCTAAGACCCCAGTCGAAGATAATACTGACAATAAAATAAAAAATATACTCCAAAAAAAAGGAGGTATTAATATTTTAAAAATAAATAATTTCAATAATGTAAAAGAAAAAATGCTGAAATAAATATATTCAGGGAATAATACAATAAATGATATAACATGTAAAAAGACTTAGATCATAAATTAATTAAAAGTCGAAAATAATATAAAATTTATCAAATGTATACATATTTAAGAGTCAAATTTTAATAAATTGTAAAATAAATTAAGATTTCAAAATGGTACTGTTTAAATTGATAAATTAGTCTATAGCCTCACGTACTATATCCCTTTGAATTGGGACGCTTCAATTTAGAGGTAGGGGAGTTAATACAAGGTCTGTCGCAAAAGAAACAGAACTTTTTACATATAACTGTTTCTGGTGGCGCCAGCTATTGGTGGGTATATGAATTAAAAAGTTTGATTTCTTGTTGACATTTCGTAAAGATTTTAAGACAACTGGAAAACTATAATCGATGTTATCTATCAAAAAGTGACAGCAGCTTTTGATCATCGGTCGTAAAATGCATTTTGAACAAAGAGCAAATATTAAATTTTATTTTAATCTTGGGAAAATGTTCACTGAAACATTTCAAATGATGAAAAAAGTTTATGGTGATCAGTGCCTATCCCGTATCTAGTAATGTGCATGAGTGGTTTAAGCGATTCCAAGAAGGTTGTGAGGACCTCTGTGACGATCAGAAGTCGGGCCAAAAAAAGTCATCTTCAGAAGTCAAAAATAAAGACAATGCTGATTTGTTTTACGATTCCGAGGGTATTGTACACCGAAAGTTCGTTCCACCTGGCCAAACGATTAATGCTGTGTTTTACCTTGGTGCTATTTTTTGACGAAAAACTTCATATTAACCATTAATCACTCACCCTACTCACCTGATCTGGCACCTTGTGATTTTTACAAATTTGGAAAACTTCATTTGCCCATGAAAGACACTGGTTTCAGGACATTTCAGCTATCCAAAAGGCGCCGACCGATATTCTCAAGAGCATTCTAAAAAATGACCTTAAGTACTCATTTGAAATGCTAATTGGCTGGGCTAAACGCTGTATCGAAGCACAAGGAAACTACTTTGAATAAAAAAATGTAACTTTTGAGAAATATTAATTTTTTGCTGTTTTTTTAGCAGTCCTGTTTCTTTTGCGACAGATCTTATACATATCCTTTATCTGTCATAAATATGTAACATGACACGACCCATATGCTCCCTATTGAAACATTTTATGTACTTTGCTAATTCTGTCTGCCTTAAGTGGTCCCAAAATGTAATTCATAGATTGTAAGATGAATCTTTCCACTTGTAACATATGTCCTATCTCAAGTGGATTGTAGATATACTTCCTAGAATATAAGATTAATATTTGTATCTAGGCTTAAACAAAATATTGTATTTAAGAAAACGTAATAAAGAAAACGAGGCAGTTGACCACAGGGAGTTGCCCACGGGAGTTGCTCACAGGCAGTTGCCCGTGGTTGCCCACGAAACACAAAACAAAAAACTAATTTGCATGTAAGCAAATAGGACAGACCATACGTATAATATTTGAAAATTTGGCTACGCACAACTTTATATGTGATCGATTCATGTAGTTAGTCTGCTTAGTTTGGATACTTCTGTCAATGTCCATCGGTTCTGGTCGTGGTTGTGGTTTGGCAACCATAGGACGAGATGGTTGGTATAATGTTCTTGTACGTTAAAGTTCTGTGCGAATTGGTTACCTACATTAGTAAAATATGGCATTTGTTGTGGTTGTTCGAAAAAATTAGTTACATAATTGTCTGGGATTCATAGTTGGGTTTTGCGGTGTGCTAATTCTAGGTGGAAGAAGTGGTCTAGCTTGAAAATATGAAAAGTGAGGTGTCGGAACCTGGCGTGGTACTAACGTTGGTCTATTGGGTTGATTTCTAAATATGTTTTGTTGTCCTTTATTTGACGCATGATTGGTACGGTATGCTTGATTTTCCAATTTCATACATAAAAGCAATGCAGTTGGTAAATCAGCAGGCTCCATCTTGCCGAGAAGACGTGAAAGGTTTCCACGTAATGCGCGAATAAAGGTATCAAGAGCCTTATCCCTGTATAGCTTGGTCATTAATTGTTCCGATTCTTTGTCTAATTCCATACACCCTATCTTAATAAAGATAAACGATAAATGTTTATAGACGGCCTGATGGAATTCTTCAACAGACTGGTTAGCACCTTGCGCTATGGTGGCCATTTGGTACTTTAATGTACCCAAGTCCCTTTTATCTGCATAATGTAGCGTAAGGCATTTGGAGATGGCACTCCAATTTAAAGGTACGTTGTACGATTCTAACGCAGTGTCTGCGTTACCAGCTATTTTATTGCGAATGGTATGTGTATACTTTCGTAACCATTAGACACATATGTATGTATATATGTATCTCTATTTTTCAACCTTTTTAAATGGTTGTCATTCATAATCGAAATATAAGAACCGGCTACACTTGAGTATATAATCACACTGTAATTTATTATCAAAATCTCTTACTTTGTATAAAGTTATTGTAAAGTTAAATATTAACAAAAAATTAATTGTTAACAGATAAGTGAAATGTTTTTAAAAATTTAATGCTATAAGATTGGTGTCCAAAAAACGAGTATACATAGTCGGATGTTGATGCTCGAACTGTATGTAACGACGTGTATGTGTCGAATGAATGTGTTGATGGGCGAACTGCATATGACGAATTGTGTAAACGAATGTGTCCGCAATCTTTTTGCCCAGCCTTTTTGTTAAGTGGGTTGATTGATGGAGAAGTGTGGTGAGATGTGTTGTGTGGTGATGTATGAATATGCTGTCATCGGAAATATTGTATTAGTGTGTGCCAGTTTTTCCGGGTAGGGGGGCAGATGCTTAACTTATTTAAACAGTATGCAAAATACCAAAGTACTTTAGCGTACCAACTGTGTGTTCGTATGTTCTTAAAATTCTGTCTACACTTTTTTTCCATGAGCCAAACTCGGCTGGGTCGCCGGAAAATTCTCTTAAACTTTTTACTATGTCTGGCACTTTGTCTAGTTCTCCTAAATTACCTATGTGCTCTTGGCCAATTAATTGACACTCTACATTGGTAAAATCAAATGTTTGATTTTCAGTTTGTTGTAATAAAATCAGTAATTGTTCATATAACATTTGCCGAATGGCATTTGTTAAGTCGATAGGTTGGGTCATATTTCTGTTGTTTTGAAATGTCGCTTGTCTTTGTAACTATCTTTGTTGTTAGTGGGGATTTTCTTCAATATCAGTTAATGGAGATTTAACTAAATTGTTTGGATTATCCATCCGTTTTTTGCAAAATTTAATTTTGTATTATTAACTTAATTGGAGTATTTCTACTACCAGAAGTTTTTCCTGATTCGCCTTAATCAACCAATATCATTATTTTAGTTTATTATTATTGTTTTTGAAAACCAGTAGCTAGTTTTATCCTTTTATCCTGGAGGGTCCTTTGGGTAGGAATCGCAGAACTGGGTTAAATTATACTACTTTTGCGTACAAAACTTCGTAAGTTAATTGTTGCAAAAGTAGGAGTAATTATTTTATTATCGCTTTACGCCTTTTTTAGAAATATATTATTAATGTTTTTAATTGCTCCAAACATGCAGTTCGATATATATTTTTTTTAATAATTTCCACTTTGCTTAATGACTGAATTTAAAATTTTCCAAATAATATTCACTTTATAATTTTTCAATATCTTCCACTTTTCTTAATTATATACTTTAATTTTTGATATAGAATTTCAAAACTTTTAAATAATATTCACTTTAATATTTTAATTTGTGATTTAATATAGAAATAAGATTTTAAAAATGTTAAGTTGTCACACTTAATTTTCACTTAAATCTAACTTACATTGCTATTTTTTGGTGTGGCTGCCCTTCTTGGTAGTCCGGATCTCTCTCGTTTGGTTCGTCTTGTCCCTACTAGGGATCCTGCAACTTATTCTTGAGTAGAAGGTGTCCTGCGGGCTAGCTTTGCAAGACTTGCAATCCACCGATGTCCAACGAAGTTCAACTTTTAAGCTTTATTAGCCTCGTTGGTCCCTGCTAGGGCGTCACTTAAGTTCTTCTTTATTGAGTTCTTAAAAGAAACTGAACATTGAATCTTAAAATTACCCTATCCTAGCTGTGGTTCAACGGAGCGGCGTCGGCGTTATTAACGGCAGAGTTTAGCGGATGTTGAATGGTCAGCAATATTGAAGTTGATTATTGTTGTTGATATTACTATTTATTGATCAGCAATAATGTCGATCAATTGTGGGAGTTGCAGCGTATGTTTGTTTGTGTTATTCAACTTTAACAACAACATTACTGCAATGAAGGTTGTTATGTTGAAATAAATATTTGTTGTGTCAACTTGTAAGTTATTGAACTTTATCAACTACATTGTTACAATGAATTGTATTGTAATTGAAAGTATCGCGAATCGTAACTATCAGTTTTTTTCGATTGCAAGGGGCGTGGTGCATCATGAGTTCTTGCCACAGGGAAGAACGGTCAATAAGGAATATTACCTGCAAGTTAAGCGCAATTTGCGCGAAGAAATCCGCAAGAAACGCCGGATTTGGCGTGAAAATTTGAAAATTGGCTTTTGCACCACGATAACGCATCGTTGCTTGTGCGCGACTTTTTGGCCATAAACAACACACTAATGATGCCGCAGCCACCGTATTCCCCAGTTCTGGCCCCCTGTGACTTTTTGTTGTTCCCTAAACTGAAGAGGCCCATGAAAGGACGACGTTGCGCTTCTCTTGACGAGATAAAGACAGCATCGAAGGAGGAGCTGAAGAAGATAAAAAAAATGATTTTTTGAAATGCTTCGAAGATTGGAAAAACCGTTGGCACAAGTGCATAATATCTCATGGGGATTACTTTGAAGGGGACAAAATAGATATTCATGAATAAATAAATAGTTTTTTAAAAAACACAAAATTCGCGATACTTTTTGAACACACCTCGTATGCTGCGTATAGACGCATGGCGATCGGCCTGTATCGCCACGTCGACAATCATGTTTACCCACGCCTATAGATGTTTCACATCAAAAATATTTATAACAATAAAAATAGTTGGTTATCAAAGATAACAATCAATGTAGCGAGCAGTTTGAGATGCACTGTAACACACGAAAAGTAAGAAACTCGCAAACAGCTGTGTACAAAGATGGAAATGAATAAAAACAAGAAAGAAATTTAAGTAAGCAATATTAATTAACACTAACAATTGCACTATTTAAAATGTAGCACAAAACTAAATTGAAAATGACTGGACGGAATAAATTAAAATTAGCCAACACGCAATTAAAGTAAATTTTAATTGGTTTAATATAAAAATATAACAGTGATACTTATCTTAACGGATCCCTAAATACAGATAATTTCACCACAGAGTTTTAAATATTATGTAAATTAAACAAATTTCTAAGAGCACGAAAGTACAGTGGTACACGGGGATTGTTAGGTTGTTGTACAGCACGATTGTGCAAAAGTTGCAAGTGGATAAAATAATTTTACAATTTTCAAAAATGGCAGTCAATAATTTTACTGTAGACGATTTAGCTAGATTAATAGCTACACAAACCACAAATTAAAGAACTGAGATACATAGCTTAGTTGAGTAACAAAATCAAAACCTTAACAATAGCGGCACATGTAACTGAGTATGAAACTCAAGAAATTAATGATTTTATAACATGTAACGAAAATTGAGATATCATAAACAATTCGATGAGCCTCTATATTGAAAAAGTAGAAGGTATTTCGGAGTACTAGCCATCCTCCGAAAGAAGATTGTAGGTAATGCCAATAATGTTTTAACTAAACACTAAACAGATTTTGCTTACGCCGGCAGACGACCAATTCACGTAATTGTTCAAGAGATGAGTATTACGAGACAGGATCGATATCCTTAATTGATTATTACAATGAAGTCAATCAGAAATTGACATTACTAATAAATACTGATTTGCCAAATGCTCTTGCTAAAGCACAAAAACTTCATGCAAATCAAATACGATTGCAATTTGCTTTGCAATTTACTAAAAACAGCCATGAAATTGGTTCACGAAACCAGTCTCAAGCTAACCGAAGATATCCGAATTTTCAGAATAACTTAAGATACTCTCAAACGAATAATACCAAATGTATTCCAATCACCCAGAACCTATGGAAGTGGATCAATCGATCCAAATAATAAATAAGCACAGTCCTGTGCAAAGAAACCAACCACATTTTAGGAGTAACATATATAAATGGCAGACCAATCAGACCAATTATAAGACAACAAATATACCGAAAAGGTCAACTGAAAGGGCACAAATAAGCACACAACTTCAACCAAAAATTCAACGAATTAATAATATTGGTGAGAACCATTTTTTAGGGTAAACTACGATTCGCCGTATGTTATTAAAACGAATACAAAAACTGGGCATATCTCTAGAATTCTCATAGATACGAGGACAACCAGCTCATATATACGGGCTGGAATTTATAATAAAAAACACATTTTAGTAATTAAGAAGCGGGTTAGAACCATTTATGGTTCGACTGTAACAAAATATTTTCATAATATCAATCTGTTTGGTGCAGAGGAACGTTTTTATGAAATTAACAATTTAGATAGCAATCTTTTAATTGGAATTAATTTCCTAAATAAGATCGAAGCGACAATTGATATTCCAAATAGAAGATTGATTTATGGGGATAATAAAACAAAGAAAATAAATTTAATGATTTATTTATACTAAAACCCCTTGGGACAAAAAAATCTAGAGGCAGCCGCCAAAGATAATACTAGCAAAAATGATACTAAGGATAGAAATATTAATGAAGCAAATGCTCACAACATTTTAAAAATAAATAATATTGAAATTTCTAACGACATTGCTGATACGTAAAAATATAATAATAATGAAACGGAAGATATCAACATTCCATTGCTAAGAGAGGATGTTATTGAAATAATTAATAAAGCTCATCAAAACGGTAACATGGATTTACCTTTTAGAACAGATATTAAAGCAGAAATTAGAACTGAAGATGAAAACCCTATATGGTTTATACGATATCCTTATTCTTTATTTGTAAATAATTTTGTTAATAAGGAAATCGAAATTTACTCGTAAAAGGGATTATACCACAAAAGCCAGTATAATTGTCCCGTTTGGGTCTTTCCAAAAAAAGGAATGAATGAAGATGGTAGTCCGAAATTGAGAATGGTCATTGACTTTAAAGAATTAATGAAAAAACAAAAACCGACAGGTACCCAATCTCCGCGGTGGTACTTTTTAATTTGGAAGAATCAAAGTATTTTTCCAGAATAGATTTAGAGTCTGGATTTCATCAGATATTGATGGACATAGAAAAAACAGCATTTTCTATAAAAAATGGAAATTATAAATACCTACGAATGCCATTTGGAATTAAAAATGCTTCAAGTATATTTCAGAGAGCAATGAAAAATATTTTACATGAATGCATAGGAAAATTTTGCCACGTATATGTTGACGACATAATAGTATATTCAAAAACTCTAAAGGAACATAAATCTCATTTGAAATATATAGTACAAACTTTCGAAGAAGCCGATATGAAAATATCTATAGAAAACTCAAAATTTATAGAAACCGAGGTTGAATTTTTAGGATACCTGTATCCCATAATGTTATAAAAACTGATCCCAAAAAAGTAGAAACAATAAAAAATTACTCTTATCCCAAGACGTTACGACAACTTAGAGGATTTTTAGAATTAACGGGATAGTATAGGGAGTTTATACGAAATTATGCAACAATAGCTAAACCACTAACAAAACACTTAAATGGAGAAAATGGTAAAATATCGCAGTATATGTCAAAACAAAAACAATTATTAATTTTGATCAAAAAGGAATTTTTGCTTGTGAAACCTTAAAAAGAACGTTACAAGAACAAAATTAATTAGCTCAACCAAACTTTGTGAAAAAATTAATTTTAACTACTGATGCAACTAATGTTGCTGTAGGTGCAGTTTTAAAAAAATTTGAATCGTTTTAAGCAGCAGATAGTAATAGATAATGGAGCAAGAGTTACTGTCCTAGAGACTATTTCTTCTTTTAATAATAAACGTTTTTTTAATTGAATATGACAGAATAGAAAATATAATTGGTATTTTAAAAGAAAATATGAATCCGAAAGTAGTTACAGGAATATTTTGCGCAGGTGAAGTACTGTATGCAATAAAAAACGTTTTGAAGGAGACATTTCCTACGTTAAAATTTCTATACACTAAACTATTCCACTACACCACTCCACAGTACAAGTAAGGTCCAAATAGAAAGAGTTCATTCAACACTGACTGAAATCTCCAGATGTTTAAAGCAAGAACACAGCTTACTTAGTAATTTTGAATCAATTATGAAAGCAGTTCAACAGCATAATAAAACAATTCATTCTGTAACAGGTAAACAACCTTGCAACATTTTATTTAAAAAAGAACCTCACGAAAATACGAAAAATGTGTTGCAAAATGCATAAGAGAAAATGCTAGAGCATCATAACATTCAAAAAAGTTATCAAAAATGGAGATATTAAATTGTGAAAAAATATATGGGGAAAGAAATAAATTAAACCCCAAATACAAAAGACAAATAGTATTAGAAAATTTAGGAAATACAGCTAAAATACAACAGAATAATTCATAAAGATAATATCGAATCTGAAATCCTTTACCTTCAATATATAAGAAAAATAAATTCTTTGTCTAAATGATGACACATATAAACAGACTTCTATCAAAAAATAATTAGAAGTCGAAGATAATATAAAATGTATTGAATATAGTATATCTAAGGGGTCAGTACCGATTTTTAATTTTCTTTGTGCATTTTCTGTTTGGAGCGCTCGGAGTGCACACCTCAAACTATAAACGCGTTTTTCTCAAAACAAACTTTTTTAAACTGGCGGACATGATTCCGGTCGAACTACTAAACCGATTTAATTAATTTTTTTAGTGTCCACAGAACGCCTGGCTATCGTCCCTATTAGATTCATAAATTTTTATAATTTGTTAACAATGTTATGTCAAAAATTATGTAAAAAAACGTGGGAAAATTAAAAAAAAAAGTTTATTACTTTTTTATTTATCAACATTTTTCATGATTCTAGTATTCCATTCATGTACCTTTCAAGATAAGAATAAAACGGAGTTTTGTGTTAGAGATGATCCAAACATGAGAAATCGTGTCCGCCAGTAAAAGAACCCATTTCATTCACACAGCCGTTTCTCCGACAGATGTCATCAAAACATTCCGAAAAAATTTGTTTATACACTCCGCGATATACCTCATGATATATCAAAAAAGTCTATTGCAGAATAAAAGTTTTTATAAAAAAATGTCAAAAAACAGGACAGATTACCCTACTGACCCCTTAAGAGTCGAATTAAAATGAAATGTAAATATAAATTAAGATTTGAAAATGGTACTGTTCAAATTGATAAATTATAGCCTCTCGTACCATATCTCTTTGAATCGGGACCCTTCAATTTAGAGATGGAGGAGTGAATACCACCAATGATATGTAATATGAACATAGAAGGTGTGTTCCAATGTAAACAGGACTTTTTTCGGCAAAATCAGTTAATTTTATTAACAATAGTTTCCTTCTTCTTCAATACAGCTTTTTGCATGGTGCAAAAGCATGTCGAACGAGTGTTTTAGCTCGTTGGCCGATACGGCCGCCAGTATGCCGGTGCAAGCTTTTTGAATGGCCTCTACGTCTGCATAAAGCTTTCCTTTCATGGGCAAATGCATTTTCCTAAAAGGAAGAAGTCGCACGGTGCCATATCAGGTGAACACGAGGAGTGGTTAAAGGTTAAAATGTGATTTTTGGTCAAATAATCATCCTTCTAATGTTTTATTCTGAGCAATTTTTGGTCATCCGTCAATTTGTGCGGAACAAACCGTTTTCGGTCGAAATGTGATAAATAGATGCTTTGGAGATGTTCAATTCCATTTCCATGAATTTCAATGACAATTTTGACTGATTTTTGATAAATTCATGCATAGTTTCGATGGAGTTTTCGGTGATCACGGATATTGATTGACTCACATGTTGGTCTTCATTTATGCCCTCACGACCATTTTGAAAACGTTGAAGCCACTCGTGCACTTTGCTACGGGATGGGCAATCATCACCATAAACTTGTTTCATCAATTGAAGGTTTCGGTAAAACGGTTCGGTAAACGGTTTACGGTTGGCTCTTTGTTCGAAGCTCATTTTGGCACCGATAACACAAACATACTGACACTTAAAACGCAACAACTTCACTTCCAATCATTGAAATTTCATGAAGATCTCACTGGACAATCGATAAAGACAGCAGATTCTAAAGCACCAGTCGACATATACTATATGGTGCCACCATGGGGGGCGCTAGACTCAATATGTCCTCTTTACTGTGGAAATCACCTTGTATATATATAAATGATCAGGGTGACGAGAAAAGTTGAAATCTGGTTGACTGTCCGCCCGTCTGTCCGTGCAAGCTGCAACTTGAGTAAAAATTGAGATATCTTGGTGAAACTTGTTACGCAGGTTTCTACTGTTCAAAACTACTAAAAGCGCGATAAATTAATAACTAAATGCGCCAGAAACACAAAAACTTGCCGCCGGGATTGTATGACAAGGCTTAATGGAGACCGTGGTAAACATTGAGCGAAGGGCGTGGCACCGCCTACATTTCATACAACACAGTTTTAAATTCCACTCGATTCTTTTACTTTTCAGTACACAAATTAAGAAGAAATTAATATAACTTGACTAAAGTTTGCACGAATAATGCCTTATATATGTATGTATGCCACCTTATGATCAAAAATTGTTGAAATCCAATAAAAACTTTTCAAGCCAATAGGTACCGAATATTTGAATCTCAGTTCCTATAGTTGACTTTGAATCAAAAATATCCGCCAATATGTGAGATATGTAATTGAAATTCAGGGCTAGTATTCCTCTTACAATGGTTTATCTTAAAAATGGCTTGAATCAGGTCAATACTTCCCTGAGCCCCCATATACCTAATATAAAGATTTTCGAACTTCCGGGTGACTTTGTACCGTATATATCGGCCGATACGCGAGCTACCTCAACAAAAATAAAAGAACGTGTTTTACTCATAACAGTGTATCTTTGTGGTTCAAATAGATAAATTTGAGCAAAAACTTGATTTAGACCCCATATAAATAATATCAGGATTTTCGAACATCCGGCTGACTTTACTCTATATAGGGATATTCATATTTTGTTTTCGTAAAAAAAAAAGAGTAACGTATTACCAGACTGACAAGCATGATAGTTTTTTTGTTACTTGGTAACATCACTCAGCTGTTTTATTGCGTTGTTGCCTCAAAAGTTAACTAAACTCATTGCGAAAAAATACATTTGCTGTCTACTACAAATTATTTTTTGACAAATTTTTCAAAAGAAGGTATTTAATATAATTAAATCAGCTGTTTTGAAACAAAATTTACACCCACTACTGATGTACAGTAAAAAGTATGTTCACAGTTAAGTGTATTAACGAAGTATCAACTACCGAACTATCAGATTAACAAGTTCGGTCTGAATACCCCTTATCTTTAGTTTTTTTAGTATGTAAAATGTTAATAGTATGCGGTTTTAGGAAAAATAGATTAAATCGAGTCGCTACTACCCAAACTGCCATAAGCTACACATAATGGTTTTCGTTGTATCTGTCGGTATAGGAGTTATATAGCGTATATGTATATTATATAATGTATAAAATCGCTTCGATTTCGATCCTCAGGTTGACGTTCTACATATAAAGTATTTCCCTGGCTGCAAGAGTATATAGTAATATGTTCGGTTGCATCCGAACTTAGCCCTTCCTTACTTGTTATATATAAGATTTATTTTATTTTATATATGGAAAACGGGAAAGCAAACACGGTCAATATGGTAAGCATTGTGGTTTATTAACTTATAGCGAGATTCTGTAACCAGTCTCTAGTCTCTATTTGAGACATTTTGAGACAAAGTATCAATTTGATACTAGTTACTATTCACTAAACAGTCTCTAGCGTTAGTCTCAAAATATTGAGACCTGGTAGTTAGCTGGTCACAAAACTAAAAAGAACTCTTGCTGCCATTTTCAATGTACTGAATAGAGATCATCATAGATATTAATCGATTGTCTTTTTTTTTACATTTTGTAACCAATTCAAACACGAAAAGGTTAAAAATAAATAAATTTTACATAAATTTCGTAAATATTATGAAACAAAGTCAACATATATGTATTTTTATTTTTATTGATAATTATGTTTTTTGACTATATTATAGAAAAGTTAATATTTGTTATCGACATATTTATTATCATTCAAGTGTAAAAACATCTCTGAATAATGAAATGTAATAGATTTTGAGACTGTCACTTAGAGAATAGCAAAATCGTCTCAAGTCTCAAAAATTGTCTCTAACTCAAAATCTCAAATTTAGAGACTTGATACTGTCTCACGTTACAGAACCGCACGGTTAAACTGTTAATATTACAGAAAATTTTGAGCATTTCTACGTGATATTGAGGATTACAAACCAATTTAAGTAAGTTATACCGTGCGATTATGTAACGTGAGACAGTATCAAGTCTCTAAATTTGAGATTTTGAGTTAGAGATAATTTTTGAGACTTGAGACGATTTTGCTATTCTGTAAGTGACAGTCTCAAAATCTATTACATTTCGTTATTCAGAGATGTTTTTACACTTGAATGATAATAAATATGTCGATAACAAATATTAACTTTTCTATAAAATAGTCAAAAAACATTATTATCAATAAAAATAAAAATATATGTTGACTTTGTTTCATAACATTTACGAAATTTATGTAAAATTTATTTATTTTTAACCTTTTCGTATTTGAATTGCTTACAAAATGTAAAAAAACGACAATCGATTAATATCTTTGATGATCTCTATTCAGTACATTGAAAATGGCAGCAAGAGTTCTTTTTCGTTTTGTGACCAGCTAGCTACCCAGTCTCAATATTTTGAGACTAACGCTAGAGACTGTTTAGTGAATAGTAACTAGTATCAAATTGATACTTTGTCTCAAAATGTCTCAAATAGAGACTAGAGACTGGTTACAGAATCCCGCCAATAAACTAATAACTTTACAAAATAAAAAAATGTAGGTAAGGTAGGGATGTCCGATATACATCGATGCATCGAAAAAATCGATGTTTCCTTTCCGATGCATCGAAAAAATCCGATGTTTTCAAAGGCATTCGATGTATTCGATGCATCGATGTATTTTCAAGAAACATCGGATAACTTTTTTTGCCGGGCTTTTACTTGGAAACATTGTGTAAACGTTTAACAAAATAAAAGTGTGGAAAAGAATAAAATATAAATTTTTACTATTATCTTAATACGGAATTGATTGGAAAAGTAAGTATCGTAATGGAATAAGTTGATGTTTTTTTTGTATGGAATTTAATATTGTTGTTTTAGAAAAACAAACATTATGGCTCCAAAAAAAAGCGGCGTATGGAAGTTTTATGACAAAGAAGAAGGAAACAACTTGGCAAAGTGCAGACTTTGCCGAAAAAACATTAAATCATGCGGAAATACAACCAACCTGATGGGGCACTTAAAAAATATTCATAAGGCAGCTTTCCGAGAGCTTACCGATGATGGCTCAACAAAAATTACGGATTCTTTACCCTCAACAAGTTTTAAATCTATAAAGGAACCCACTAAAGAAGCAGATAGAAGTGACGCCTTGAAAGAACCTGAAAATAAAACTGTTGGTCCATCAAAACGCCAAAAAACTATTCAAGCTAGTTTTTAAGAGATTTATGCTTTCTCGGCCAATGGTGACAAAACTATTAAAATTAATAATGCCTTAGTATATATGGTGTGTAAGGATAATCAGCCATTTACTATTGTAGAGAACGAAAGCTTTCGCAATTTCCTTAAAGTGATTGAGCCGCGTTATAAACTTCCCAATAAAACAACACTCACTCGTTGGGTTGATGACAAATACGCCGCCCTATCAGGAATCATCCGTGAAAAGTTGTCGGGCATTGAAAATCTGACTTTGACAACTGACATGTGGTCAGAATCGATGTCCATGAGGAGCTTTCTTGGAGTCACAGCTCATTTCGGTGTTGGCAGTGAGTTGTTTTCTATCACTCTGGGAGTAAGCCAATCAAATGAACGCCATACATCACAACACATTGCTGAAATGCTGCTGAACACTTGCGACGAATGGAGTATTGACAAAGACCAAATTTCGGCTGTGGTGACGGACAATGCACCAAATATGGTGAAAGCTGTAGAGCTAGCCTTTGGTAAAAAGCACATACCTTGTTTTGCTCATATTTTAAACTTGGTTGCACAAAATTCAATAGAACAATGCAAACCACTACGCGAGTTAATAAGCAAAGTCAAAGATGTTGTGACGTGGTTTAAACAGAGCAACATAGCAAGCAACGAACTCCGTAAATCAACCTCAGACGAAACTAAATTAATTCAACAGGTGCCTACTAGATGGAATAGCACATATTATATGATTGAGCGATTCATCGAACTTCGTGAGATTGTTAACAATATAATCATCAGACACAAAAATGCACCAGCTATGCTGCATGCGTCAGAACTTGCACATCTAAGTTCAGTTCTACAGGTACTACGTCCAATAGAAGCTGCTACGAAGGAGGTCTCAGGTGATAAGTATTGCACTAGCAGCAAAGTAATACCACTTATTCATTGCCTCGTTTTAAAAATTAAGCCTCTGAGCTTCGACGACTCGATTGCCAAAGAGCTACAGTCTCTGGTTCTTAAGGAGATTCAGAAGAGAATGGGTGTCATCGAAAACGTAACTCCCCTCGCTATAGCCACGGTATTGGACCCCAGATTCAAGAAAATGCATTTTACGGATCCGCTTGCATGCTCTGCTGCTGTAGGAAAAATAAAAGATCTCATGAAAGCCGCAGCCCACAACACGACCAAAGATTCGGAGTCATCGGAACTTTCTGATAAAAATGAGGATAACTATTCATTGTGGGAGGACCACCACAAGCTAGTCCATAAAAGTTGGAAATTGTCAAAGGCCGATGACACTATTTCTTATGAGCTGGCCATATATCTACGTTGCCCAGTGGGTAGACTCACTGAAAACCCATTGGAAATTTGGAAGGACTTGGAGATACAGCTCCCACAATTGAAGCCAATCGCATATAAATATCTGACCATGGTGGGAACGTCAGTCCCGTCAGAGCGACTGTTTTCAAAAGCGGCCCAAATCGTAACTCAGCAGAGAAATAGGCTTAAAGGCAAGAGATTAAACAAGCTTTTATTTTTGCAAACTATCCCTAAGGAATATTGGTATTAATAAATAATGACATTATTTTTATTATTATAATTCTATTATTTATAATTCCATTTTCTTAAATTTAAAAAAAAAAAACACTCGATTTTGAAAAAACATCGATGTTTCTTAAACGATGCATCGAACACCATCGATGTATATATTCGATGCATTGAATCGGAAAAAAAATCGATGTATTTCCGCAATGGACACCCCTAAGGTAAGGAATATATATCTAATTCAAATAATTATTTTTTATTTTGTGCATATGTGTGTAATATTTAATTTATGTTGTATATCTACACGTATACATATATGTACATACATGTCACATTTGTTAATAATTCAAAATCTTGAAAGTGAAACGAATTGTGCGGTTACAAATATAATATAATTAAAAATGTTCACTTATAAAAAACCACAAGGGTGTTAGATAGTGTATAAAAATGAAGTTCTAATATTGCATAAATAGATATGTACATTTCTGCTCGGATGCAGGATGTTAAAATACCAATAAATATAACTTATCGTACAAACTTAATCATGCTACTCATTTAATGTGGCACTTACTTGTATATAAAAATAGCAAAGAGGCAACATGAGTAAAATAAGCACTCTGTGGCGATATTGCTATAACTCAACTGTTTGTAATTTGTAACAAATAAAAATGCTAAAAATTAGTGAGAACCAAAAACTTTTATAGTTATTAGAATTAGCAGCATTAAATTATTTAATGCTTATTGAATTCTTTTGCGAAGACAATAGTATGTATTTAAATAAATTGGTTTTTATTTTAAAGGATTAAATTTTTTATTTGCAGAATAGGCTAAAAATAAAGAAGATGAAATAATTGAGGACCCAATGCATATACTGGCTTTAGGTGAAGAATGCAGGTACCATTTATTCAAAATAGGGTACCGAAACGCAGGGTCTTTCTAAACAAAATCTTATGAACTTGATGAAAGAAGATTCAAGAAGATCACACGTGTCACTTGGAAATGTTTCGACGCTATTTTGGATTTAATTAAGGAAGACGATCTGTTTAACCAAACACTATCATGAAAACAATTTCAACAGAACCCAACTAGCAATTGTGAAGCAATAGCTTAGGTTCTAGCTCGTTTCAGAAACTTGGAGCGAGTTATCTGGCTGCGTAGGATACGGGGATGGTAAAAAAATTCCATTGGCGGAAAACCTACCAGAAGCGCACTTTTCATGAAAGCCCATCTACTCCGTTAAGCCACAAGCCGTGTGCGATCATAGATTGCAAATAAGACACTTTGTGTTAGGCTTTCCTGGTAGCGTTCACGAAGCACGTATTTTCATTATTTATTTATTTATTTATTATATGTAAAATAATAATACAATTATTATTATACAGAATAAAAGGAGCAGTAGCATCAGGAGTTTTCAGCTCACGACTTAATTATAAATAACTTAAATAATAAATATGGAACCTTCCATGTAAGAATTACGAGGTTTGACAATTAAATAATGAGACTGATTTTATTGCCGCGCTTGTGAAAAGCCCATGACCTTGAAATTCCCTTTCTCTTTTTCCGGCATCTCTCCTCTCTGCACTAATATATGTCGCTCTAGATTATTTAGTTTGCCTGTTGCGTCAAGTTGAGTAGACGTGTGTTTGTAGTGCTCGTCACAAAAATGGAAACACTAAATCAAGAGCAACGCGTCGCGACAAAATTTTGTGCCAGATTGGGCGAAACAGCTTCGGAAACGTAAACTAAAATTGTAAGAGTGTATAGTGATAGTGCTCTCGGACCGGAAACCAAACGCCAAAGCTTACAATGGTTGTCTTCGCGCGCCCCCTCGCTCGAAAAAAGCTCGCATGAGCAAGTCTAAGGTGAAAACGATGATTATTCGGAAGAATTCGTTCCACCGGAGAAAGCGGTGAATCAAGTCTACTATTGCTAAGTACTCGAAAGATTGCGAAAACGAGTCAACATGGTGCGCCCAGACATCGCTTGTAACTGGATCCTTCATCACGACAACGCGCTGTGCCACACAGCAGCAGGTACTCGCGGACATCCCAATCGAAGCGTTCCAGAAATGTTACGAAGCATGGAAAACGCGTTGGAATCGCTGTATATCTGCCCAAGAGGACAACTTTGAAGGGGATGGCAGAGTAGTAGAATAATTTTCAAATATACGGTCTTTATGGAATCAGTCTCATTACTTAATTGTCATACCTCGTATTTATAAGCAACTAGAGGACCCGTCCACGCTTCACTGTGGCTGATACATAGATAATACTGCTACTACCATATACATTTATGAATTCTATTAGTTCGATTATAACTATTAGTTAATGAGATATAATATTTTGTGAAGCAACTTGTGTTAGTTTACAAAAAATGGATCATAAAGCATTTCGTGTGTTAATAAAGCATTTGGCTTTTTGGGGAAAATACTGTTGAATTTGGGCTCAGATATGGGAAAAGATATTTGCTAACCTGGAAACAGGCGAAATGAGCAAAGTAGGTGCCTCGCAAGTTCATAATCCAACAAAAACAATGAATAACTGATTCTGAGAAGTGTTTAAGTGCTCTCTAATCGGAATAAAGCCGAACTTTTTCGTCAGTGATAGAAACATACATATGTAGCTCCATCATTTCCCACTGGAGTCCAATCGACATTCATTGTAGTGGACTGCACATGATGAACCTGATAAACCGGTTCTTAGGCGTGGAAAACGAAAAAGGCGGGGGGAAAAGTTTGGACATCAGTCTTTTGGGATGCACGTGGTATAATACATACTCAACGACTGATTACTGAGCCAGTTATAATCTATTTCACTGCGTATTTGGCTGTAGTTCTTTTCTTCTATTCCAAATATTTAGCAATTGTATTATTTTTGAGAAGACTATGTTTAAAATTGTACGCATATTTATATTCAAATGATTCCTACAAACATGAATTTTGAACAAATTTGAAATATAATTTTTGTATTTATGAATTGTATTAAACTTTGACATAAAGAGATAAAAGGTATACTATGTTCTTACCCTGGTTCTAAGCTACCTCTCCACCAATTTTCAGCCAATTTGGTTCAACAGTTCTTGAGTTATAAATGGTGTAACTAACATCAACTTTCTTTTATATATATAGATATGTTTTTATGGACTAAAAATTATATGTTATAAATAAATTTGAAAAGAAAGGATAACTTAAATGACATTTTAGTGATGTTTACAATAGATGTTATTTTTAATAAATCAAGAGCTTTATTATTCTGAAATATACTGGTCCTTGCTGAATTGAAGAAGGGGCATTCATTCAGTAGATATGTTATGGTTAAAGACGACGAGTTACAATATGGGCAGGATGAAATACGGCTTTCACTTAATAAATGGGAATGCGCTAATGACGTATGACCAAGACGAAGGCGAACGAAGGCTTTTATATCTTGGCAACGGCCTGATGGCGGATAAGCAGGTTTTTTCCCCTCTTGGTTGCAGATGGCGTAGTGGTGTTGCACATTCTTCCAAGTATTAGCTTTTATGGCTTATTGGTTAGAAGCGATTAAATGGTTCATATCCTATAAGCTAGAGTTTTGTACTAGGGATAGCGCATTATAGATGGTTGCTGCCTCTGCGGTGCATACTGAGCAGTAATTGGGCAGATGTACAGCTTTTAACGTATTTTCAACGCCACCAACAACATCAAAAAACGTGCAGAACTCAGCCTTCGAAGCGTCAGTAAAAATGAGTTTCCAATCTACGTAGTGTTGCACAATGAGTTCTTTGAACAAACTTTGATATACCTTGGAATTAGTGTTCGTTTTTTTTTGATGTTTTTGAAGTTGTAGCTCGAACGAAGTTTCTCTGGAAAGTGAAATCGATTTTTCTTCCGGTGTAATTGTAATACCTAGATCTTTAGATAATTTTGTTATATGTTCGGAGATCTAACTTTTAAATCGCAAAAACGTTATTTTACTTCGCTTTTGCTAAAAGCTTACGAACTGTATTTTGCTGTTAAAGTTGGGGACCAATTCAAAGCATGGGCCCCTCATATCTGTTGTTATACTTGTGTAAAATTGTTAACAGCTTGGTGAAAGGTTCAAATCGTGAAATGCCCTTTGCAGAGCCAATGCTTTGGAGAGAACCTAAAGACGGACCATGTTACAGACTGCTATTTTTGTCTCACGAATATTAAAGCATTGGACCGAAGTCTAAACACACGGTTAAGTACTGTAATTTAACATCAGCTGAAAGACCTGTCCAATCCAACAACTTTCTATTCTATCATCAGAATCTTGTAGTCTCGATGAAGTACTAAAATCGACTAGCACTTCAAGTGATGTCACAGAAACCGCAAAGCACAACCGATGCTTTATTTGATTTACCAGGGTGTTCAACAGTGCAGCATCTAATTTCACAGGGTGAAGTTAATAACTTAGTTCGAGATCTAAGCTTTTCAAAATCATAGTCCAAACTTTTAGAGTCCATACTAAAAGGCTGGATCCTTCTCCAACATGATGTAAATGTTACTTTTTACAGAAAAAGCTAGAAAGACCTCACAAATTGTTTTCTTCATACTGTTCAGAAGTCAACTTTTTGTTTAACGAATTACATGATCCACGTGATTTACGTCTATTCATTGATTCCTTAGTTTAAAGGCGGTATTGGTTCATAACAGTAACAAATATCAATCTGAGATTCATATGAGAATATGAGAGTTATTTTAGAGCACATCCGTTATCATGAGTATGGTCCGCAATATGTGAAGGACTAAAAGTAATGGCCCTTCTTCTTGGAATCCAACTAGGATATACGAAATATTGTTGCTTCCATTGCGAATGGAACAGCCGTGCGACAGACTGTCATAATGTACAGAAGCAGTGGCCAGTATGTCAGGCACTCACTCCGGAACAAAAAAAACGTTACCAGTGAACCTATAGTTTATCCCAAAAAGGTAGGTGCAAAGGTGGCAGCTTGCATATTAAATTGGGTTTAATGAA